>CM060948.1:358937186-359044686 GCA_030765055.1 Mantis religiosa
AGCATTGTTATATCAGAATACTGCAAATAGTAAATAACATATTATATAATTCATATCAAAATATTATTATATATAAAATATTAACTATCTCAATGCACAGTGTGTACAGTAGGTCGTGCAAGTTTACCCGTTGCACGCCGGAATAGCCTACCGTGCACTCCGTAGCCTTCAGAGCAGTTGCGGAATGCCGATCTTGCAATTTAAATGCACAATTGACTGTGCAACAATAATAATCGAATTGTAATATGAAGGATGTAATTGTTATATAAATTGTTTTTATATTCTCTTTCATTATCATTCAACTATGTACCTTTATTTTAATTAAAAAACGAATGAACAATAAATTGATAGTTTAAACAAAATGAAAATAATCGACAATCTACTTACAATACACCAGTATTAAATAACAGCTCGAAGAGCACAACATATTACTCAGAAGTGGAACCTAGTTTTCTAAACCTTTGTTGTCTCTTTTGACAGACTAGTTTTTCAAAATTAGGTATGAATGTTTGTGCAGCATCTAGTCTAAGTTGACATTTTAAGTTCTGATGCGACAATTTTTGTTTATTTCATTAGCGAAAAAAATTGTACGCATGTGTGTGTGTGTGTGCGGGTGGGTGGGTGGGTGGGTGTCTGTGCGTTTACGCGTGCCTTCATGCGTGCGTGTGTGGATCCGAACATATCAGAACACGAGCGGCATTTCTAAGTAGTCGAGGAAATGTATTTCTTAGAAAATGTGAATAGAAATCACTCAAACTAATTCTATTTTGGAATTTATTTTTCATTTGACGTTTGCATTGCAAATCGATAAGTTCAAGTTGCAATTCAGATGGAACATTATCAGCATCTGTAGAGTAAGGCTCAGTAAATATTTGGAAAATTGGCTCTAATTGCATCACGTCTTGAAAGCTTTTCTGAAATTCTTGGTTCGACTCTCTTAGTATTTGAACATATTCTTACAACTCCATGACCTGAACAAGTTGCTGAACTATTGAGAGCTTTGGAAAATGTACCAAGTTCTTTCCCATAAGGATAGTTTCATTTTGAATACTCTGATATTATCACTTTCTATAAAAAAAGGAACACTCTTCCCATGAAGGCATAAATGTAGGAGTAGATGTCCTTCGTGTCGTATTACATTCTCCAACCGACATGTTAACGAAAACAAACTGCAAGAGACGAGACAACACTGCTGTCCAATTCCACGTCTTGTCTCAAACTGAAGTTGCACGGCACTCGTGGCACTGCACAGTGCTACGTCATTTGCTCTAGCACAAAATCGATCCACTTGGTGACCGCTGATCTATGCCATCACGTGCTGACAGCATTGATGAGAAGCGAGACGCAGTTAATGCTGATAGTCATGTGGATATGTCAAAATTGCGTTCTAGAGTGCCTTATTCTTTCGGGGGAGATGTTTTCGTACAAATCAGTTGACACAACCACCAGGATGACTGTAAACTGTCTCTCAGAGTTTTTAATACAAAGTCGACATGAAAAATTCAATGACATGGCCGGGATTTGAACCACGGATCTCCTGATTTCCGTCCAGTTGCTCTAACCCATTGAGCTGCCACGGCCAACGTGCCGTCTTGACATTAAATTCTCCAATTGACTCGTATATTTCTCCAGTAGACCACTAGGAGCTCTCATATTCGAGCTACACTGTTTGGGGCGACTTACTATTGTAAGTACTTGAGTCACAGACTTCATCATTTAACTTGCCAATAGGTTAAAGCGACTGGAGGGAAACCAGGAGATCCGTGGTTCAAATCCCGGCCATGGCATTGAATTTTTCATGTTGACTATCTATCAGAAACGTTAGCCTATATACGTCCTCCAACGTTAAGTCCGATATGGAGGATGATTGGAATGGGTGAAATTATACTCAAATGAGCCCAGGGTACATGCAGCTTAGCGTTACCCGACATTCGTCTTTTAGCATAAGGGAAAACTCCGGGAAACAGAGGTAACTCACCCTGACCGAGATTTGAACTCGGGATTTCTTGAACGTGAGGCAGACTCGCTACCATCTACGCTACCGAGGCGGGCGGTTATAGTTCCAAAAATTCATTAACCGTATAAAAACAGTGTGCATGCAAAAATTTCTTAACCTTATTCTTAAAGTGTTTTAATGATGCAGCTTGTATAAATGAATTTGGAAGTTTATTATATAACATTATCACTTTGTAGGTAAAGCTTCCTTCATAAAGGCTCGTTTGGTGCGCTCGAATTGCCAGTTTATCCTTGTTACGAGTGTGGTGGTGATGTACATCAGCATTTACTTGAAAATAATTTATATTTGTATGAACATTTGTGGATGTTATGGCTCTCGAAAGGGGACACATTATTATTCGTCTACCTTCGCATAACTGTGATCTGAATGCAGTTGATCTGGCGTGGGCAAAGCTAAGGAAAGTTTTCAGAGGATGCAACGTTACTTGTGATATCTTCGCTTATCTTACACGCTATTTTGCTGAACTGTGTTTTTCAAGGTCGACCACACTGTAGAAGCAAAGGAGCGTTAGCTCTCGCTTCTTCCCATCTGCCTGCACCACTCCTTAAATCCAGCGCTCAACTTATCGTGCGCGCACTGTACATTTAATTGTCGCCAGGCATTGTTGAGTCGTGACTGGCGCGTGCGAAAGAGACAGATAGAGCGGCCGGATAGCGAGTCGGGAGAGAGTCGAGAACTTATAATCGTGCGTGTGTAGTGATTTGAAAGTGAATTCTTTTGTTGTGGACGTGTGGCAGACGACCTTGAAGGTTGTGTTGGTGTATGTTACGTCATTTTAGAGCAAGTAAGGTTTGTACAAAACATCTTTTTATTTCAAATAAAGATCAGTTTAAATTTTTGCGAACTAAACTCTAATTTTACGAACCCACAAAGTCACAATATATTACCCACTTCTATATGCACACTAATCACATGGTCCTCTACATCCAACTTCTGATACGGTACAAACTACGAGGCCTGTCCGTTAAATAAGGTCTCCTAGCCACTGGAGCCGCGAGGAACGCTGTTACGCGAGATCCGGCAACACTGGACTGTAGCTTGGTTTCACCCCTTCAAATCCCCACCAGCACGAACCCGTTGCAACCATTAGTCTTGGCTGGGCAGCCGTTTGCGTAGGAGCTTCCTATCACTTCCGCCGCCAAGTGCGAGTTGCGTGCAGTGATCCGTTTTTTGAGTGCCAAGGGCACTACGCACACTGAAATTCATCGGCAGTTATGCGAAGTCTATGGGCCACAGTGTATGGACGTCAAAAACGTGCGAAAGAGGGTCAGAGAGTTCAAAGACGGACGTACAGACGTCTATGGCGAACAGCGTTCTGGTCGGCCTTTGGTTTCAGCCGAAACAATTGCAAAATTGGAGCAAGAAATGCTTAAAGATCGGCGTGTGACTGTTCGCGAGCTGTGCGAACTTATCCCAGAAGTCAGTAAGACTACGATTGACAAGATTTTGACCGAACATTTGCACTATCGCAAGGTGTGTCCGAGGTGGGTTCCCAAAATGCTCACCGAAGACCATAAACGGCAACGTGTTGAAGCGGCCCACCGATTTCTGGAGCGCTATGCAGAACAGGGCGAGGAATAGTTGGATTCAATTGTCACTGGCGATGAAACCTGGGCGCACTACACAACACCAGAAACTAAAGAACGTTCTCGTCAGTGGCGGCATTCGAATTTGCCGAAAGAGCGAAAGTTCAAACAGACACTTTCTGCCGGCAAAGTGATAGCCAGTGTGTTCTGGGACAGTTTGAGTCCAGAGGTTCTACTCCCATTATTCTTAAACACGTAGGAACAAGACCCAGGCCTCCTTCAACCAGGGAATTATCCGAGCTGTTCCAAGGGCGCTCGGCATCCTCCATGGGGCTTTCCATAGGGCAAGACCTGGATAACAAACAAGCCCCCCCATCTGGTCCTAGGACACAAGACGGGATGGAAGTGGATACGTCACTTACGCGCGCCAACACCAAAGGTGAAGGCTATCGATATGACCTCGGTGGGATCGCCTGGCGATCTAGCACACCTTTTACTAGCTTTGCAGGCTAGTACCCGGGAGAATTAATGGCTTCCCTCAACCCCGTCCTTAGACGTACCCGATTCCCAGGTGTACCACGAGTGCTAAGGGTCCGCAGCGCCCGCACCACGGCAGCTGAAGGGGACGGATCCCCTTCCCTATGTGTTCTGGGACAGAAAAGGTGTATTGTGCGAGTTTATGCCTACCGGCACAACAGTAAACGCCGCTAGCTACTGTGAGACTGTAAAAAATATTGCGACGTGCCATTCAAAATCGAAGGAGGGGAATGCTGACGAAGGGAGTGATTTTTCATCACAACACTCGTCCCCGTACATGCAACGCTGATCTCATGGCTCAATTCGGATGGGACATCCTCACCCATCCCCCGTACAGTACAGACTTAGCACGTACTAATTGTCATCTGTTTCCTGAGTTGAGGTCACAACTGGGTGGAACACATCTCCAGACCAACGATGATTTGAAAAACGAGACTGAGCGCTACCTGCGCAACTTGGCGGGAGAGTGCTATGACAAGGGTATACAAAAACTGCCACAGCACATGCAAAAGTGCATCGCCCGCAATGGTGATTACGTTGAAAAATAGCTGTGAGTTCCGCCTTTTCATCAATGTAACATTTTGATACCGAAATTATGGTTTGCCAGAAGCAAAGAATCATGATAGATGTCAAAGGAATGTTGGTTCTTTGTTACGACAAGGGGCAAGACCAGTTGAGTTGGGGAAAGTGTCTAACAAAGTCATTTAAGAAGCAGTGTCCTTAGAAGATTTCTAAAGGAATTATCACTTGACGTGTATGAATAGGGAATTCTTTGGATCGTTTACAATGGCGACCAAAACAGCCACAAAGGGACTTTGTTTGAAAAAGAGTTTTGAGAGTTAAAGTTAGAGATATATACACGTGCAGCTGTGGTTAGAGGGCACTCTTCGGCGTGAAGCCGATTTGGCTAGTTCGCGGCTAGGAAGCCATTATAAACAGTCTTCGGCGTGAAGCCGATCAGAAGGGTCTACGGCGTGCAGCCGCTGAGAGGAGTCTGAGACGTGAAGCCTATTAGAGCGGTCAACTTGTTCTGTTTTGAATATTTGTCGGGTCATCAACATTTATCGAGGAATAAACGATTAGCATTCAGTAACTCTAAACCGAGATTGGTAACCCTCGGTCGGCGACTTCCATTTCGATGTTTGAAAAGAAGAAGCAGTGAATAAATAATTTGGAGACGGGCATTCCAGTGTTGTGAAAACCTCCTTCTCACACACATCCACGCATACCCTGAGGGAAACCTCATTGCTCGCCGACTTATTTGCTCAACCATAAACATTTTAGTTACAAATTGGCGCCGCAACGTAGAACTCTTTGTTTACCATTATTTTTGCTTCAAATTGGCGCACAACGTGGAGCTGCGGTAACACTTGATCGCCACCATCTTTATATTTGCTACAATTTATTGATAATAAACATGTTTTCTATATTAAATGAAATTGGAGGCCTTACTTTAGGTACACGTCTCGTATTAATTTACATAATAAAATATGATTTTTTCTTTGTTCTTTGAAAGTAGGTGCTAATTCTTTGAAGTGACTGTATTTGAGTGCAACTAAATGGTGTTATAAGTTTTAGAAATGCTATTTTTCCCTACACGTTTCTTTCAAGTACGATGAAAATAGAGGAATGCAGATTTGATGGTCATATCTTTTAATGTCTGCATGGCAAAGAGATAGAGAGTGTTTACTGCTTCCTTTAGGCTACAAATTTCCAAAAGCAATTTGTTTAATGCAGCATTTCGAGGGACATCCGAGTCAAGTCCGTTGGTGACATGCCAACACGTGAGGCTGGAAGCTTACATACTTACACCTGACACACTGCGGCAGCACTCTACATGTTTGCTGAATTCTGACCCCATTTCTGAAATTTCTTCCTTTACCCAATCATTTTATCTAGTGCATCTTTTACTTTCTCCTTAAAGAATACCATAACACACTGCACTCACATGACTTTCTCTACTCACTCATACACAAATTGTTTTTATTCTTCTATCTACTTCATATTAATCGAGATATTTGTAGAAAATTACTACTTGGATGGGTCGATACCAGTTTTTCTCGATACCTAATACGGATACCCGATACTTCGATTCTCGATACCGTCATTTCTACTTCCAGTTTCAAAACAAAATAGAATGTTAAGAGAACTGTGTAATGACAATGCACTGGTGCACATATTTAATAAGACAAAACATAAAACCCTCAGTGTTCTTATTTGTAAACTCTAGTAGATAGTCAACCTGTAAAACTCAATGACATAGCCCGATTTGAACCATGAAAATCTCGGTTTCCTTCCGGTCGCTATTAATCAAGTACTTAAGTCACAGCAAACGGTGTTTGTCTAGAATACGAGGACTCCTAATGGCTTATCCGGGAAAACATAGGAGTCATTTGGACAATTTAATGTCATGGCGGCACGTTGGCTATACTAGCTTAAAGATTTTGAGCGACTGTGCGGAAACCAGGAGATGCATGGTTCAAATCCCGGCCATGGCATTGCATTTTTCATGGTTAACTCTATCTGTTCAAAATGCCAGCCTATGCACGATTAGTATGGAGGAGTGATTGTTTTCCATCTGCCTTAGAGATTTAAAAGTAAACTAGACCAGTTTTATAAGTTTTTGTTAAAAAATATTAGCATTAGTGCCAGTTACAGTAGTTTCACCAAAAAGGAAAGCCCCATAAACATTTCGCCGGGATACGGCACAAAAAACATTCACTTTAGGGGAATCTCGTTGCATTTGAACCATCTCGGGAGGTGTTTCTGAGCCTCAGATGAGCACATTATGTGTGTTAACATGTCCACTAAGGTTAAAGGTTGATTCATCATTGAAGACAACACGGTCCATAAAATCGTCATCGTCATGAAACAAGTCGTTTGCGAAGTTGGCACGTAATCCGTGGTCTGTCGGATTTGGAGCCTGTAATAACTGTAAATGGTAAGGGCGTAGCCGTAAGCGTCTTCTTAGAACTTACACAACAGTTGACACAGGAACTTGTAATTCACGACTAGCCTTCCGGACTGATTTGTTTGGGCTACGAGTGAATGACTCTCACTCGCTCAACAGTCTCTTCACTTACTCTTGGTCGTCCCGTGCTCTTCCCTTTACAAAGGCAGCCGGGAACTTAATGCGGAACGCACGTTGCACAGTAACTACAGATTCGGTCTTTGCAAACTGCAAAACACAAAACACTTTCTTCAAGGTTCTAACACTTTCTGTTTATTAGTCGCCATCTTTGCTACTACCTTTGTCTAGCGGATTGCGGCAGAAACATTGCAGGCACATGCGCACTGGTGCCAGCAAACAAAACTGTTTGAGGTGCTTTTTCATTTGACATATCATTTATAACTGTAAGTTTAATGTAATACATATTATAAAGAGTTAAAACACCGATATTCATTTATATACACCCTGTATAGTTTACCGAACCAGTATTTGCTGCTTATGGGTCACGAAATATACGAGGGCGGTTCATTAAAGAATTATCACATTTTTTTTGACAACGTACCTTTACTCAACCTCATAATTTTAATGGTCCTTCACAAAATAGTCTCCCCTGAATGCGATGCACTTGTCCCTGCGTTTATGCCAGTCTTTAAAGACATTCTGGAAACCATTTTTGAGAGATCCTTCAAAATCGCCTCCGCAGCCTTCAGCACTGCTTCTGATGATGGATAATGCCTCCCACGAAGGCGTTTCTTCAAGTTAGGGAATAGAAAAAAGTCACATAGGGCTAAATCCGGGCTATAGGGAGGATGAGGAATGCACTTCACGTTGATTTTTGCAAGATATTCAGCAACAACATTGGCAATATGCAGCCGCGCATTATCGTGGTGTAGCAGCCAGCCTGCTTCACGGATATGTGGTCTTTTGCGCCTGATATGTACTTGCAATGTTTTCAGGACATCCCTGTAGTATTGTCAAGTTACTGATGTGTGTGCAGGTACAACATGCTGATAAACCATTCCATGAATATCAAAGAATGAGATGACCATAACTTTCACAGCAGAAGCAACCACTTTCGCTTTTATGTAGGTTTGTGATGAAGGAGATTTCCACACTGAGCTCTACTGTTTGCTCTCAGGATCAAAATGACGTAGCCAAGTTTCATCAGCAGTGATTACGTTTGAAACAAACTTCGGATCTTCCTCAAATATCAACTTTAACTGCATGCAGACCTGCATGCGAATGTCCTTTTGTTCGGGAATCAAGAGTTTTGGAACCCATCGCGCACAAACACGTCTCATGTGCAATGTTTCTGTCACCAACGTGTGGGTGGCACACAGTGAAATGTTCAGTGTTTCAGAAAGTGATCTTAAGGTAATTCTTCGATCCTCTCTCACAATGGCAGTAGCAGTGTTGATGTTTTCTTCCGTAAGAGCAGTAACTGGAGCACCGGGTCCATCTTCCTTTGAAATTGATTGTCACCCCTCTTTAAACATTTTAAACCACCTTCGAGCTGTGCTGTAGGGAAGAACAGACTCTCCATAAACCGCCTGTAACATTGTATAGGCCTCAACTGAAGATTTGTTGAGACGAAGGCAGAATTTCAAAGCCGCATATTGTTCCTCGCGTGTTACCTCCATTACAGCGGTAGGCGATACTGTACATGTCTGCACTTGCCTGGTTCTCACAGTTGGGAACCAGGAGTACCAACAATGAAACTACTACGGCGTGTTTGTTTCACAGAATATAATAAAATTGAATTTTAGTGCGAAAAATTATGACCGTAAAACATTATGATTATTGTTTATTGAACAGTCCTCGTATTTCCTGTGAAATCTCGGCAAGTATTGCATTTTTGGGTGGATAGATTACTACAGATGTGTGGTTAAAAATGATGCTGCCAAGATGGATCGCAATTACTGTCAAAATACGTGAGGATGTAATACTTTGCATATTCAATTTGTATTCTGTTCAGCGAAGCCAACAACGTGGCGGAATGTAAATTCCATCAGAAGTCCTTCAGTTGGCAAATTCGTCGGAAACAATCTGTGTTCCCAGGAATTGTTGGTGAGGAGACGGTGTCCTTTGCCAAAGGGGGGAAAATGAT
Source organism: Mantis religiosa (assembly GCA_030765055.1). Taxonomy (NCBI): domain Eukaryota; kingdom Metazoa; phylum Arthropoda; class Insecta; order Mantodea; family Mantidae; genus Mantis; species Mantis religiosa. The sequence continues at coordinate 358,946,324 of CM060948.1, forward strand.
AGACACATTCCAACACAAATGACATGCAACATGTCCTGATGTTGGCCCGGAGACTTCGGTGCCTTGCTGCGCGCATTAATTAAAACAATGCTCTGAAGAAGTGTCTCCTTTCGCTTTTGAATATTAATGAGATGTACCACTGTGACCATTGCATGCAAATTAATTCAGTCAACAGCCCGATTATTCAAGTAGTCATGAAATTTAATGTTTAGAAGATACTTGCAGATAACGATGAATGACTGCTTCTATGTGCGCCAGATTTGAAGCTGTATGTTCCTGTACACAAGGAAACAGATCAATCGGAGTACGTGAACGAATGGATTTGTACAGCTTCGTCTTCTCCAAGCCCAGTGGCGGCTGATGGATACATTTAGGAGTGTTTTACATAGCTACCCATTGTTAAAAGAAATACTTAGGGGAGTTGCGCCCAGTACCGCATGGTGTCAGTATCTCGTAGTTGCCGATAGATAGTAGACGCTCATGGTGTGTATTTACAGGGGGGAAATGAATAAAGTCTGCTCATCTTCTGCCCTGGCATCTAGAGACTATACCAGAGCACTAGTGTCCGCAAATTTTGTTTATTTTCTAACCTTCTTTATCTATTTCATTTAGATTATACGTACTCTAAGCTATAGCTGCTGGAAACCAGTAGCTTTACAGATTTTCTATCACAATACATATTACATTATAATTCCTACTACAAATCTAAGTTTAATATTCTATCCAACTATCGATTGTTAGCATGATCCGATGTCCAAATCCATTCGACTGGAATTATAGTGTAGCCACTTTCTCTGACGAGAGATTGGTCTTCGGTCCATGTCTTAAGTCCACATTAGTCGAACTCTTCTATATCTTCCTCCCTTCTGGTCATGGAAACGGTTCCCATTCTCCATTATTGATGTCCAATATTGCCTGCTTCGATTTATTCTGTCCGGTGTTAATTGTTGTTCCAATTGATCCCTCACTTCTTGTTGTTCCTTTGCCTCTTCTTCCTAATTTGTAATACTGGGTTGTCTTTGCCTTAATCTTTCCGACGTTCTTGGTGTTGTTCCTATTGTAATTGATCCCGTTTGCCCCTCACTTCTTGTTGTTCCTTTGCCTCTTCTTCTTGTATTGTAATACTGATCAGTGTTTAAAACATTGTTTCATTAGTTCTAAGACATTTTTATTTTGTTGTGATAATCTCTAGAGAGCGTTTTGAAAAGTATATTATCTTACCGTGTTCTGTTTCTATCTAAAAAATAGAATAATTATGATAAGAATAAGTATCTTGTGATTTATTACGCAGTTCCTTTTCCTTTATTTAGAAATATGAATTTATTTACGTTTGTCCGGTAATGGGAAACACGCTTTGAGATACGCAGTTTTCACTGATATTAGACTTGGTCTGTGGTCTAGGCCTATAACCCTTAGGCTATATACGGCTAGTGTGAAGAAATGATTAATTTTCATCAATTAACTAAAGCTATAAACATTTGTTTATGGATGTTTTGTCTATTTTAAAGCAGTCATGTTTTGTGAAATCTAATTAATTTTTCTGTGTTTTAAACCATCAATTCATAATACCCAACTATTTCATATTAACCTCCATTTGTAACATTTTGATTTTGTAACAACAAAAAGAATAACAGGCATTTTTTCAAATGACAGTTCGTCACAGTTATAGTATGTACTCATGATTTGGCGATTTTTATAAACTAATTCAGTTAGTTTAGACATGTAAATGGTATTCCATAATACCCTCCTCTCATCTACCTAGTTTTGAGGCGAAAACTCGATATGAAGTGTTAATTATGTAACATTGACTTGACATTAGGTTATCTAAACGATAGGGAAAGTTAAGATAACTAATTTATGTATAGCGTTTACGTATTTACAAATTCTTAATTGTTATTTTGATAAAAGAAGTTATACTTGAAAACTTTTTCTTACGCACTTAGAAGAAAGAATTTTTTTCTAAAACTGTTAAGGTTTACTCGCAGAGCACTATTAATAAATGTTTCAAATGAAACGGTATGTTACACGAAGGGAGGCAAGAATTATTTATAGCATGGAATGGTAACTTGTGTTGCATAATAACACGCAATTCATCATGACTTAAAACAAACACGGTCGTCTTACATTCCGTGACTGGCCTCGTGGGTTACGGAACAAAACGGTACAACCGAGATAAACCGCGTGGCTAGTCACTACACTTTGTTTTTGTTTTGGAACAGTCTACCTAAAGCCGGGCATTCTAGTTAAATTAAACTAAAAATTGAACTGCAGGCAAGTTTATATCCTTCTGGTTACGTATTATGTGCTTCAAATGATAGGATGTTTGTCCTTGAGCGCTACTAATCGGAGTGCTGCGGTGTTGTCGTATTGCATTCCCCCTAAGTGGTGTGTGACGAGCGTCAAACTAATCAATCTCTAATAAATACTATCCACGCTAAGAAAAAAGTTCAGATTTTTTCAAAACTGATCCATGAGGAAGGAGAGAGCAATGTATCTAACATAACCTAAAAACCGCATATTTTTGGCTCAAATAATTTTCCTAATACAAATAAGCAAAGTAGATACCATTATATTATAACAATGTATTGTGGCATAAGCGCTGTAATGAATATCATTATTGGTTGGCATGTATGCGTGAACGTATATTTGAAATTACTCAGAACTGAAACGTAAACATTTGACATGACGTGATAAAAGAAATATGTACTTTGAATAAGCCAAGGTGTTTGTTAAATTCGACGAGAGGAAACGATATACTTCTTGCTGGTCTGGCAGAACGTGTCTGGTCACATATCTTTGTGTATGAATGGTTCGTAATCTCTATTTACTCTAGAGAGTTCAAAGCGGCATTATTCAATTACTCTTCCATGAAAAAGTGTATCCGCTGATCAATGAGACGCGATGCATCTTCACACTTACTACTGCTAGAACAATCCAATAGAGTTAATGTGGGCTCAAATTATGTTGGAAACAGAAGTATTTTTAAACTGACTGACATTGAATGACTTATTCACGAAGAAATTGACAAGGAACACAACAAGACTGGGGAAACTACGTGAGACATCAGATAAACTACAAGAAGACGACTTTTGGAAAGAAATAGCACGTAACGAGATTTTGGAACATATCATCATAAATTTACAGTACTCAGACGTTGAAGACAATGACAATGACGAATTATCTCTTAACGTAAGTAACATTCACAGCTATACGGATGCACCGCTGGTATTTTCATTGGATTAGAAAAATAAGTAATTCATAAACTATAATTAATTTTAAACTAAATATTTAAAACATTTGCATAATATACGTATATCCATGTTGCAATTGTGATTTCAACAACTGCAGTATTATAAAACTTTGGAAAATTCAAATTGCGTTCTCTTATGTCTAGCGCCACGAACACTCGCAAGTGTGCGAGAGAGAGAGAGAGAGAGAGAGAGAAAGAGAAATATAAAAAGTTGGGATAACGAGGTGGCAACACTGAAGGCTATAACGCATCTGATTCGCTACAGGCGACAACTCTTCCCAATTGAAGCACATAATAGTTGTATGGCTACCTGAAAACGATCAATAAACTTTTTAATGACAGCTCGGAGGTCGTTTAAGGCCGAAATGGCCGTCGACTATTGCCATATCGGGATATTGTCCCTTACTAGGATATGATAGGATTATTTAAAAATGGAATACTTCAAAAATTTGTGGACTGATGAAACAAAATATAATGAAAAGGATATGGAAGTTAATGCCATAAATTAAAGTAGTAATGTTTTAGAGCAAGTAAATTATTTTGCTAAGAGCGATACTCACTTTAAAGTGCACAGCTTCTTTTTAAACTATGAGCCTCCTACACTAAAGGTAGTGAACAGTGACCCAGATCTTCAAGATTTTAATAAAACTATGTTCCACACTTTCCTAAAATATACTGGGTTTCGGTTTTCATAAAGAAACAAAATTGGCGTGATAAGTGACTGGGAAAACATTGTGGTGTGGAGAAGATTTTACCTGAGACCTGTGAGACAATTTTGTGTAGAAGGGTACACAATTTATTACTTAAACAAACCCTGGGTAAATGAGGCACATGTCATTTCAAAGCCTTGGACAGACACAACTGCATAGTCAAAGAAAGATGCATTTTTCCTGAGCTTTACAAAGGTTTAAATAATCCAACTGGCAAAGGTAAGTGCCCCGTCATTTTGGATGTTGGCAGTGATAATAGGTTTCTTAATGGAGGATATTAACTCAGATTTACTTAAGTTTTTACTCACAAAATTATAATCCACAACCTTTCTTTAGCAGCTTCTTTCATTACCTGAGTTACTTTATTTAGTAAATATGAGCCGAGTGCAATTTTTTTAACCCTACACTGCTTCAGAGGAAGGTATAAGAGTTAAAATGTAAACAGGTGAAGGCAGAGAGCTTCAACCACGAGTTCATTGGCAATGTTTATGTGCATTCCCACTTTAAGCCTCAAGGGACTATACACACAACAAATGAATGAACCAATGACCAACCAAAATAGCCAGCTGGATGTATACACCAAAACAGAATTCTGCAGTCATTCTCTTAAGTTTTTCAAATTCTTCCCCTCAAATTATGCTCTTACAGAATTTATGAGCCTCTATGATGTGAACCATGCAACACAGGTTCTATTTCCTATGGCAAGAAACAGTTCTAATTGCTGTTGCAATTCTAAAGCCATAACTTTGGTCTGTGCTTAGGTCATTGGCCACTTCAGTGCTTAGCTGAGGAACATCAGGGCCAGAGCATTCATAGTAAAATCAAGATTTATTATCTTCCGGACCTAATAAATTACGAACAAAATGACTCTGAAAGAGCTAAAAAAAAATAGAATACCAACAGGTAGTGATAGAATAAACAATGAATTATTAAAATAGTATAAGGATTTTAAAACAAGACTCCTCAGTTCACAAAACAAATGTTGGCTCAGTAAAACTGTACTTGAAGAATGGAACATATATCAATAGTTAAACCAATATTTAAAAAGGGCGATAGAACAAAATGTGAAATATATCGAGGCATGTGTTTACCAGGGGCAGCCGGTGAGGCATTGTTATGACGGTGCCATAAATAAATGAATAAATAAATAATACATAAGTAAGTAAATAAAGAAGTAAATAAATAAGTAAGGAAAGATAGTCAGACTGAAAAATTCAATGCCATAGCCGGGATTTGAACCTGGGATCTTCTGGTCTCCGTCCAGCCGCTCTAACCCTTGAGCTACTATGGCCAACATGCCGACATAAAGCCCGCCTTGGTAGCGTGGTGGTAGCATGTCTGCCTCACGTTCAAGAGGTCCCGAGTTCGAATCTCGCTCAGGATAAGTTACCTGGATAAAGTTTTTTACGGGCTTTTCCCTTATCCTGTGAGACGAATGCCCGGTTACTCTAAGCTCCATGGACCCCGGACTTAATTGAGCATGCGGCCGCGCCGTGGATCAGTGGTTAGACCGCTTGGCTCTCACCAAGGCGGTCCGGGTCCGATCCGAGGCGACCGCAAAGTGAGACTTGTGGTGAACAACACGGCGCTGGGGCGGGTTTTCTCCGGGATCTCCGGTTTCCCCCACCATCTCATTCCACCGGTGCTCCATGTTCATCTCATGTATCATCAGTGTCATCGCCTGCGGTGCCGTATGTAGTAAAAGCGGGCGTTAAACACTACACATTCACATTTCATTCATTTGAGCATCATTTCATCCGTTCCATTCATCGTCAGATATGACTTAACGTTGGAGGACTAAATTACATAAAAAATGCCAACATGGCATTAAATTCTCCAACTGACTCGTGTTTTTCCCGGTAAACCACTAGGAGTTCTCATAAACACATGAGGCAACTACCTTAATGGCGACTTACAACGTGTAAGTACTTTAAGGCCCGGGCTTTATAGTGCAGACCACTATTAGGTACAATTAATGGAAATTAATTGTTCTTTCACACTAGCCGTGTGTAGGCTAAATTGTGGAAATGTAGAGTCAGACTGAAAAATTCACGTCAATGCCGGGATTTGAACCAAGGATCTTCTGCTCTCCGTCCAGCCGCTCTAAGCCATTGAGCTACTATGGCCAACGTGCCGACATGATCCTTGTTTCACATCCCGGCTATGGCATGAATTTTTCAGTCTGACTCTATCTTTCCGAACCTTCACTCTGTAAGGTTGTTAAATTAAAAGAATTCTTTCCTCTTTTTAATTTCAGACCTCACACGTGTGCGTCTTTCCATGAAATATTCTTATTTCTAAACAGGCCGGGATCTAATTACCTTGGGCTAATGGGTTGTTGACTGAGTTCAGCTAACTGCTTTAGCTACTCTGACTTAGTTATAACTAATTACACGGCCTCAACGCCTAACCTGCCTGTCTAATGACTTCTTATCCACGGACATTACACGCTCATGTTAACATACACAGACCATTTCAGTTACTTATCTCCCATCACTTCTTTATAAAATTCCTGATCTTACAAGCTAATTTACGAGGGCTGTTCAATACCTTCGTACCTTTATTCATCCTCATAATTTTGATCAAAATAGTCTCCCCTGAATACGATGCACTTGTCCCAGCGTTTCTGCCAGTCTTCAAAGACATGCTGGAAACCATTTTTAAGAGATCCTTCAAAATCGCCTCCGCAGCCTTCACCACTGCTTCTGATGATGGATAATGCCTCCCACGAAGCCGTTTCTTCAAGTTAGGCAATAGAAGAAGGTCATTGACATTCCATTTTTTGAGAGATCCTTCAAAATCGCCTCCGCAGCCTTCACCACTGCTTCTGATGATGGATAATGCCTCCCACGAAGCCGTTTCTTCAAATTAGGCAATAGAAGAAGGTCATTGACATTCCATTTTGAAGCATCCTTCAAAATCGCCTCCGCAGCCTTCACCACTGCTTCTGATGATGGATAATGCCTCCTACGAAGCCGTTTCTTCAAGTTAGCCAATATAAGAAGGTCATTGACATTTCTCTTTATTGTGAGTAATAGAACGTAAACCATCAATAAATGAAATGTAATAACACTTAAATATAAGAATTACCACATATTAAAATGACGTTTTGCATTTATTTTCATTTACATCTTATAGGCTTACAACATATAAATACGTTAAGGCCCGGGCTTTGATCCGTGGTTCAAATCCCAGCTATGGCATTGAATTTTTCAGTCTGCCTCTACGTTTCCACAATTTAGCCTACACACGGCTAGTGTGAAAGAATAATTAATTTCCAACTCATAGGTTATGTTTTTCCAAAAACTGAAAGACAGACCGAGTATCAAAAGATTTGATATATAAATTGAATTTTTATAGAAGAAAGATTTAAATATATATTATTTAGTTTGGAAAATACAACAATTTAGAGATAAAATATCGGACAACAACATGGAAAAAAGAATATCGACCTAAAAACATCGATGTGAAAAACATTAGAATGAACACTGTTGAAACTGAATGAAAAACTAAGAACTGAAGCTTTCCTGGCCACGAATACTCTCACTTTTTTCTCGGACAGCCAGCCAGATGAAAAGATGATTAGATATCAACGTTTCGGGAGTGTGCATCTCTCCCATCATCAGAATATTTATTAAATGTTATAACCACAAATGAAAATACTGGATATAACAAAACTATAAACAAAGACAAAACACTATCAAAATTCGCATTACTAAACAAAAGACTGCTTTCAGTAAATTAAATGCCAGGTCAGGAGATGACTTGAGTATAGAAAATTGTGTCAAAGAGACGTAACTACTTAACTTGATTATCAAGCTGTATTGATCTTTGCTTCTTAATTCGACGGATTTCCATTTTAAGGCCGGTTTCCAAGAGCAGCTGAACTGAAATCCAGCATCACTATTAAGCGTGCTCGTTTCAGAGGAAATGGCCAAAGCCTCCTTAATTCTCCGCTTCCAGTAACTGTTGCATTTGTCCAAGATGGTCGTCTTCCGAAAATTAGCTGTATGGTCCTTATCAAAAAAATGCTCTGCCAGCTCAAACTTCTCAGGTTGCATTACACGGTTCATGTTCGCTTATTCTAGTAGCGATGGTCCTTCTGGTTTGTCCTATATACGGTGTCCCACATTCACAGGGAATGCGGTACACTCCCGAAACTTGTAAGTTCAGTTTGTCTTTCAGAGGTCTCAGCAGATGGTTAATTTTCGGAGGTGGCTTGTGGATGGTCCTGATGTTGTATCTGGCGATAATTCTGCTGATTCTGTCGGATAGATTGCCGGTAAACGGGATGCAGGCTGTAGCGGTAGGCTTATCTGACGCTTGCTGTATTACAGGTTTCCCTTTCCTAGCTTTGGTGATCGACCGAGTATGACATTGAAGCCTCGATCACCAAAGCTAGGAAAGGGAAACCTGTAATACAGCAAGCGTCAGATAAGCCTAACGCTACAGCCTGCATCCCGTTTATCGGCAATCTATCCGGCAAGAATCAGCAGAATTATCGCCAGATACAACATCAGGACCATCCACAAGCCACCTCCGAAGATTAAATATCTGTTGATACCAGTGAACGACAAACTGGACTTCCAAGTTCCGGAAGTGTACCGCATTCCCTGTGAATGTGGGACACCGTATATAGGACAAACAGGAAGGACCATCGCTACTAGAATAATCGAACATGAACGCGGCATTCGTTTAATGCAACCTGAGAAGCCTGGGCTGGCAGAGCATTGTTTTGATAACGAACATAGAGCCAATTTTCGGGCGACGACCATCTTGGTAAAATGCAACAGTTACTGGGAGCGGAGAATTAAGGAGGCTTTGGCCATTTCCTCTGAAAGTATCACGCTTAATAGTGATGCTGGATTTCAGTTCAGCTCCTCTTGGAAACCGGCCTTAAAATGGAAATCCGTCGAATTAAGAAGGAAAGATCAATACAGCTTGATAATAAAGTTAAGTTGTTACGTTTCTTTGACACAATTTTCTCTATTCGCTCCATGTCCTGACCTGGCATTTAATTTACTGAAAACAGTCTTTGTTCAGTAAGGCGGATTTTGATAGTGTTTTGTCTTTGTTTATAGTTATGTTTTATCCAGTATTTCATTTGTAGTTATAACATTTTATAAATATCCTGATGATGGAAGAGATGCACACTCCCGTAACGTTGACATCTAATCATCTTTTCACCTGACTTGCTTCCCGAGAAGAAAGTGAGAGTATATTATGTGATTTGATTTTACTTCCTTTATACATCCTTTATGTATAACCATCTTCGCACAGTCGCAAGTCCGTCGTCATTCAGTTGTTTCAGTATTTTCATTTGCGAGCACACATAGCGTAAGGCATGGAATGTTTAGCTCGCAACTGGCCTCTTTGCACAAGAATGTGTGTCAACATTACTTTTTTAAAATAATTTTAAGTATAATTTATAATGAATATTGTTTAAGTTTTCACTTCTGTCGTGTGGTCTTAACCACACACAATTTTTTATTAACAGCATAGACATGCCTGTCACGGAAAAAATAATTACAGAGTTGAATCCAGGAGGTGCCTTTTCATAAAAATCACGTGTGAAATCTCCAGAAAAAACAATTTCACTTTCTCTTGTAGAAGAGTGAAATTCAACGCTTTTGTCCACGAAGTCTGACATTGAATAATTCCAGTGAAATTTCCAGATTGAATCTTTGATACTACTATATTATTTTGTACATAACAAAAGAAAGCAACGAACTATTAAAGAGACAGTTTATGGAAGCTGTATCAAAACAGAGGAGGCGAAAGTGTTGTGATTCATTGTTGAAATGATGTGAAGCAGGGACGTCGTATTATTACATGTAAAATAAGTGGCCGAGGTACGTGTCGAAGGAAGTTGGTTAGCACCTTGCCACTTTCACGGCAACAACTATATCAAAGGGGAAATTATTATTCTCCCACGGCACTTTCTTTTGTTTTCATCTCATTGTGACATCTTGGCGCCTGGGAGCAAGAACTGTTTGTGCGTGAGAGGCATCGACCACTTTCTCTATCTTGAGATAAACGTTAATTGGTACAAGAGTGCATCGACCAACCACTCTCCTATTGTACAAGTAAACAAATGTAATGATGGACCCATGTCAAGTGGATCAAGTTCTCCCCAGTTGTGGCAGTCGAAGACCTTCTCTGACCTACCTCAAATGAGCCGAGTTCTCCCCTGTTTCCATAGATTGAAGCCTTCTCTGAGCCACCTCAAATGAGTCGAGTTCTCCCCTGTTTCCACAGATTGAAGCCTTCTCTGAGCCACCTCAAATGAGTCGAGTTCTCCTTTGTTTCCACAGAATGAAGCCTTCTCTGAGCCACCTCAAATGAGTCGAGTTCTCCCCTGTTTCCACAGAATGAAGCCTTCTCTGAGCCATCTCAAATGAGCCGAGTTCTCCCCTATTTCCACAGAATGAAGCCTTCTCTGAGCCACCTCAAATGAGCCGAGTTCTCCCCTGTTTCCACAGAATGAAGCCTTCTCTGAGCCACCTCAAATGAGCCGAGTTCTCCCCTGTTTCCACAGAATGAAGCCTTCTCTGAGCTACCTCAAATGAGCCAAGTTCTCCCCTGTTTCCACAGAATGAAGCCTTCTCTGAGCCACCTCAAATGAGCCGAGTTCTCCCCTGTTTCCACATAATGAAGCCTTCTCTGAGCTACCCCTAATGAGCCGAGTTCTCCCCTGTTTCCACAGAATGAAGCCTTCTCTGAGCTACCTCAAATGGGCCGAGTTCTCCCCTGTTTCCACAGAATGAAGCCTTCTCTGAGCCACCTCAAATGAGCCGAGTTCTCCCCTGTTTCCACAGAATGAAGCCTTATCTGAGCCACCTCAAATGGACTGAGTTCTCCCCTGTTCCGACAGAGGTAAGCCTTCTCTAAACCACTTCAACAGGATGGAGTTCTCCCCTGTCCCGACAGAGGTAAGCCTTATCTGAGCCACCTCAAATGGACCGAGTTCTCCCCTGTTACGACAGAGGTAAGCCTTTTCTGAGCCACTTCAATTGTGCCGAGTTCTCCCCGGTTCCGACAGAGGAAAGCCTTATCTCAGCCACCTCAAATGGACCGAGTCCTCCCCTGTTCCGACAGAGGTAAGCCTTCTCTAAACCACCTCAAATGGGCCGAGTTCTTCCCTGTTCCGACAGAAGGAAGCCTTCTCTGAGCCACCTCAAATGGGCCGAGTACTCCCCTGTTCCAACAGAGGTAAGCCTTCTCTGAGCCACCTCAAGTACGCCGAGTACTCCCCTGTTCCAACAGAGGTAAGCCTTATCTGAGCCACCTCAAATTAGTCGAGTTCCCCCTGTTCCAACAGAGGTAAGCCTTCTCTAAGCCACTTCAAATGAGCCGTGTTCTCCCCTGTTCCGACAGCGGTAAGCCTTCTCTAAGCCACCTCAAATGAGTCGAGTTCTCCCCTGTTCCGACAGAGGGAAACCTTACCTTAGCCACCTCAAATGGGCCGAGTACTCCCCTGTTCCAACAGAGGTAAGCCTTCTCTGAGCCACCTCAAGTACGCCGAGTACTCCCCTGTTCCAACAGAGGTAAGCCTTATCTGAGCCACCTCAAATTAGTCGAGTTCCCCCTGTTCCAACAGAGGTAAGCCTTCTCTAAGCCACTTCAAATGAGCCGTGTTCTCCCCTGTTCCGACAGCGGTAAGCCTTCTCTAAGCCACCTCAAATGAGTCGAGTTCTCCCCTGTTCCGACAGAGGGAAACCTTACCTTAGCCACCTCAAATGGGCCGAGTACTCCCCTGTTCCAACAGAGGTAAGCCTTCTCTGAGCCACCTCAAGTACGCCGAGTACTCCCCTGTTCCAACAGAGGTAAGCCTTATCTGAGCCACCTCAAATTAGTCGAGATCCCCCTGTTCCAACAGAGGTAAGCCTTCTCTAAGCCACCTCAAATGAGCCGTGTTCTCCCCTGTTCCGACAGCGGTAAGCCTTCTCTAAGCCACCTCAAATGAGTCGAGTTCTCCCCTGTTCCGACAGAGGGAAGCCTTACCTTAGCCACCTCAAATGGGCCAAGTACTCCTCTGTTCCAACAGAGGTAAGTATTCTCTGAGCCACTTTAAATGGGTCGAGTTCCCCCCTGTCCCTACAGTGGTAAGCCTTCTCTAAACCACCTCAAATGAGTCAAGTTCTCCCCTGTTCCAGCAGAGGTAAGCCTTCTCTGAGCCACCTCAAGTACGCCGAGTACTCTCCCAGGCAACAGTCGCCATCACTTTCCCAGTCGAAAAGAAAACAGTTTTTGCTTTTTTTTGAGCCGGTTCCCCCTTTACTGTCCACTGTTTGGAATGTATATGTGTCTCGGACGTATAATGGTGTATCCAAGTTTCATCTACAGTAACTAATCGGCACCAAAACTCGGATTTATTGCACCTAAACTGTGCCAACAGAGCGTTGGAAATGTTCATTCAAACACGTTTTTTGTCTAACGTGAGCAAACGCGGCACCCAACGCGCGGACAGCTTTCTCATGATTTAATATGTGACAAACACGTTCTTTTGACATGTTCATAGCCTCTACTATCTCTCTCACTTTAATTCGGCGGTCGTCTAGTACCATTTGGTGAACTTTGGCGATGTTTTCGTCGGTAGTTGCGGTTTTGGACGTCCCGAACGTTCATCGTCTCCCAAGCTCTTACGGCAACGTTTAAATTCAGCTGCCCAAAATGTCACTGTGGTAAATGATGGTGCAGAAGCCCCATATACAGAATCCAACTCATGTTTGATTTGCGTAGGCCTATTGCCTTTCAAAAACAAATATTTAATGACAGCTCGATACTCGATTTTGTCCATTTTTATAAACAAAACACTCACATCAACTCACTCAAACGACTGTTACGCAACAACTGAGCATCTAAAATGGGATGAACCAAAGAACAGTAAGAGACTCGCTGCACACTACACCACAGCACAAAACTGAAACAGAACAGCTAACACCTTGACAGTTTTACAACCATTAAGTGGAATATACGCTTGCAGTTGTTTCCAAATTAAAACATATGCTTTCTGGTGCCGTAACTTTGGTCAGTTCAAACAAAAGAAAGAAGAAGGAGCTTTTACCGCCTAGTTACCTTACTCTTTAGTTATCTATTTAAACGTATAGAGATACCTACCTACAGCGATAAGTTTAACCAGAATGCTATTTGCAATAATTTGATCATTTTTTAGATTTAGATTTTATTGTACATATTCCAAAATTTTACAATTTACAACTTTAGGCTACATTTATTTGTCTTTACCTTGTTGCTACCTTGGCTTACATGACACCCTGTTAGCTCTTAACCTCCATGCCTGCTTGTTACTTAATTAGCCCTTTCCTCCCCCTCATCTTCCTTATATTCTTTACATTTCTTGCGCATTTTTCTTTTACTTTCTGCAAGAACTCACCAATACTTCTTAAGCTCTTTTCCTCCCTGCCCATTAACATTTTTATAGCTACTATCCTTTTCTCTACTTTCTCCCATTTTTCCTCCCAAACCTTTTTTCTCTACATTGCAGCCATCTCGCATTCTGTTACATAGTGTTCTATGCTTTCTTTCCCCCCCAAAAATTCACAAATTCCCTTTTCCCTACCACTTATCCCTCTTAGAAATATTATTCCTGTTCTCATCCAAGCTAGCCCTTCTCTCGCTTGCCTATTGCAGTAATCTACATATGCTTCTCGTCCCCAGCTTCTTTTTATTTGCTTGTAAAATTGTAATGATTTCATATTTTCTAGACTTCCCCATATTTCCTGTCTTTCTATGTCTTCTATTCTGCATTTTACCAATTTACCCACATCGCTTGTATACCTTTCCTCTAATCTCCATTTATCTCCCATTCCTATATTTTCCATAATTCCTCCTATCTCTCTCCACTAACTATTTGAGTTCACTAATCTTTTTTGCTGTCTCATGCATAATATCATAATTTTCCCTTCGTCTTTGGCCGAGCACCTATACCATAATTTTATTATTCTTACCATTATTTTTCCATTTCTTCTTGCTTTTCCTAATTCTACTAAAGCTACTTCCCTAGGTGGTGGCCTTGGTAAGTCTAGTAGCTCTTTAGAAAATCTTCTGTAGTTTTGGTCCACCGTTTTGTTTACCCCTGTGCTCCCCCCCTTCGCCCAAGATCTTCACTGCATACAACATTTTGGATCCAACTAGTGCTTCATATATTCTTTCTAATGACTTGGTTGTTATTTCTAGTTTATATTTGCATATTCTTGTCCCATTCATTGCCGCACTTCCTTTTGCTTCAATTTTTCTCCTGTGTGCTTCCTACTTTCCATTGTTATTGAACCTCACTCCTAAGTATTCAAATTCATTGACCACTTCTACCCTTTTGCCATTTAGTACCCACTTTACATTTTTTTCTTAGTTTAACTCCATTCTTGAAGACCCTAAAGGTTCCATGGACAATATATTAGTGACATGGAACAGAAACCAGACTTTTCCGAAAATGTTAAGGAGCAAAATGAAGCTTGTCTTATTATATCTCTCTCTAAATACATACAATTACGACATCAGGGTGGGAACAAGTGAAAGCCTTGTACAATAGCAAGCCTAATGATTCCAGGTAGAATACCCTACAGAGGGTTGAGGAAAGAGACTGTCTTTTTCAAAAGGACCATATTCCAGGTAACTACACAAAATCTATGGATAGATTTTACCCCAAAACTAAGAAATATGTACATAATATGCTTAACACCCAAAATGTAGAAGCAGTCCGGCATGAAATGGGTAAATACAAGTACATATCATTAAGATATGACCTGTCAGTAAAATATAAATTTAAATATATATATGATGGCTGTTCAATATCATAATTTTTACGGTCATAATTTTTCGCACTAATATTCTGTTTAATGTGAAACAAACACGCCTTAGTAGTTTCATTGTTGGTACTCCTGGTTCCCGTCTGTGAGAACTAGTTAAGTTCACACATGTTCAGTGTCGCCTACCGCTGCAATGGAGGTAACATGCAGTTAAAGTTGATGTTAGAGGAAGATGCGGAGTTTCTTTCAAACGTTATCACTGCTGATGAAACTTGGCTACATCATTTTGATCCTGAGAGCAAACAGCAAAGCTCAGTGTGGAAATCTCCTTCATCACCAACCCCCCAGAAAGCAAAAGTGGTTGCTTCTGCTGGGAAAGTTATGGTCATCTCATTCTTTGATATTCATGGAATGATTTATCAGCATGTTGTACCTGCACACACATCAGTAACTGGACAATACCACAGGGATATCCTGAAAATATTGCAAGTCCATATCAGGCGCAAATGACCACATTTCCGTGAAGCAGGCCGGATGCTGCACCACGATAAATCGCGGCCGCATATTGCCAATGTTGTTGCTGAATATCTTGCAAAAAATCAACGTGAAGTGCATTCCTCATCCTCCCTATAGTCCGGATTTAG
The DNA here is from genome assembly GCA_030765055.1 of Mantis religiosa. NCBI lineage: Eukaryota > Metazoa > Arthropoda > Insecta > Mantodea > Mantidae > Mantis > Mantis religiosa. Next base: position 358,961,694 of record CM060948.1, read on the forward strand.
CCCCATGTGACTTTTTTCTATTCCCTAACTTGAAGAAACGCCTTCGTGGGAGGCATTATCCATCATCAGAAGCAGTGGTGAAGGCTGCGGAGGCGATTTTGAAGCAACGTGCTAAGCGAGATATGTGACTTATGCCTTTCTTGAATGTCTTCTAATAGATGATTTGCAGAACCATTCATAGAGGATGGATAGATAACTCAGTGCATAAATGTTGTATGGGACAGAAAGCACTAATCTCTATATATGTCGATTCTAAAAACATCATACCCAGATAAGAAAGCTGCAGTAATAATTTTAGAGAGTTTACAAACCTTTATTCATTAGCATACATTCACGCACACCTTTAAACACGCCCCTGAGGGAACAACCTATTACATGCATCAGTTGACAATGACATTGGATCACAAAATGACAGATCTACATAGTGGGAGCATTTGGATTTAAATATTCAGCCAACACATGTTTTAATTGTAGAGCCATGTCAAAAAATGCTAAGAATTAGGTAGATAGTTTTCGCTTCTGTCAAAAATCAAGGCAGTTTTTAACTCCTACAGTAACTTGTAATAGAAGATGGAATTTCTATTTGTGTTTAAACTACCCAAACGAGCTCAAAACACTGTAGAAACCAGTAGAAAGCGTGTAAAAATTTGACGTGGGTCTTAGGTCCGCGGTTATTTAATTCCCATGGTAAGTTTCCTAGCAAGGTAGCGTTGACCAAGTGGTATCATACAGGTTACTTCACTAGTACACTCGTTTGACTTGGGTTCAAATCCTTCGTGATTATCTCAAAAATTTTATTACTCTTTGTTTTATCTCTTGGGGCCTATATTTTGATATTATAATACAAATAACACTTTTATAACATATGTGTTTAAAAAATACAATAATAGTCATGTTTTCCGCTGGCAAATAGTTATAAATGTGTAGTTCCTAGTAGTTGAAGCAGAAACCTCAGGTTCCAAGAGGGAAAAGATCAATAGAAACTAATACAACAGTAGAGATCATAAATAAGCATAATGGGAATAAAAAGGGAATAAATGATATAAGAAACATAGTTAAAAAGAATATTCGAAATAGCAATACAGTACAAATGAAGGAAAAATTGGACAGGAGTTGCCTTTGGGCACATAGACAGGGCAGGAAGCACAGAACAATAGAACCGACATCAAGACGCCAGTAAAATATGCGAGGTATAAGGAAAACTCAGCCAAGCATGATAGAATACCGTTATGACGCTGAGAGGTCATACAACCCAGAGGGGCGGAGAATAGTACTGATGCATAGGAACGACATACGGAGGTGACCAATAAGAGAAAATTAAAGAAATAAACCCTGCCAATAAAATGTAGAGTAAACCACGTGATAGGCGTAAAATAGAAAAGGAATAGAAAATGGGCGGTGATAGGAAAGAAAAGCTAGGATAGAAGCTGAAAATACGACAGGCAAAAGAGCGTCACTCTGCTAGTGAGGACGACGGGGAGAAGACGTGTTATTGGAAGGTTACTCCGGTACTGAGCATTGTGATAAAAGTAGGATCAGATGTCGCAGTCCGACTTAGAGTTATGGTCTTGAAGATAGTGCAAATATAGGGAATAACAAGGGAGTTCGCGAAGCAACGTAAAACATCGTAAAGGGGAAAGGAAAATTAGGAAGACAACGCAAGTGTTAACAAGAGAGCTACGAGAGCCCGGCTAAAGAAAAATAAAGGAATTGAGAGACGGTCAACACGACTTTTCATAACTGAACCCTGAGAAAGAGATCCCAGCTCACCGACGATTAGACAAAACACCCACCTTTCCACCTCACCGTCAAACCTTTCACACTCCATCCCTAACCAAGCACACAATAGGACAACGAACCGAAAAAGAACCCACACCAAACTGGCGCCCAGCGTGTCCTAAACCAACTCTGAAGTTCGGCACTACGACAACGAGGAACATACAGCTTTAGCAGCACGACACCGGAGACGAACGCCGACAACCAGGGGAGCGACAACAGGAAGCAACAACTACAACTTCAACATCACGACAACGGAGCAGAACTCCAGGGACGAGGGCATCCATCACGACAACAGGGACGTCACAACCATCAGAGCCAAAGGAGGTAAAAACAACACATCAGCACGAGTAAGTACACCTTAAACATCTTTCTACAAGGAGAAGAGACATAGGGCCAGCCAAGTAGTACATCCGTAGACTGTCGTTAAGTATATGCTACTGAGAAGTGGTAGAACGACAAAAGTAACAATGGTGGAACAATCACAGGAGCAAAATATGAACAGCCCAGCACAAGACATTAGTACTGCAACAGTAGTAAGCCTCACAAATACAATGCAACAGATGCTCCAACAATTTCAGAACAATATAGAAACTAGATTAGGAGAACAAACTCAGAACATAGAAACAAGATTAGGAGAACTAGGTGAACAAACCCAAAGACTGGAAACTAAAATTGTAGAGCAGAACCAGACCCTAGAAAATAGATTAGAAGAACAAAGTCAGAACCTAGAGACCAGATTAGGAGAACTAGGAGAGAAAACCCAAAGACTAGAAACGAAAATATTAGAGCAAAATCAGACCCTAGAAAAGAAAATAGCAGAACAAACACAAACTTTACGAAACCAGTTAGAAAGTAAACTAATAGAACAAAATAGACACCTAGAGAACATTAGGTTGGGACAGGCCACAACTCAGGCAGAATTCCTACACATGCGTACAGAAATGCATGATGCACAGCAGGACATTGTAAATATCAAAGAAAGAATAAATAACATGTCTAGTACCAGTAATAATGTGCATGCCCAGTTGAGCGATGAGTTGCGAAATACCTGCGCCAGTATAGAAAATAGACAAAAGGAATGGCACGAGCAGACACAGTCTGAACTCATAATAATTAAAGAAACTTTGACGCAGGCGGCCGCAGCTCACCGGTCAACGCAAGTAACCATTGCAAACCATACGCGAGAAATGACAGTGCTCAAAGAGGCCATTAACGACCTCAGAAAAACAAATGACCAGCCTCAGAGTACTGACATTCCGAACGTACCGGTTAGGCAGGGGATGTTGAACTCGTGCCAGAACACGCCTTCATCAGCCCCCACAGATACATGTAATAGTGTGAATCAGGGTAGCATTTTCAATAATTGCGCAAATACAGGATACCCCTACCATTTTAACCTATTAAATGAAATTACCGTGCCCACATTCAATGATGAAAGGGACAACGCGAAGCGTTATATAATGGACGTAGAAGCATATTTCACTCTTAAAAACATCCCAGAGGAATACAAAATGCTTATTATTAAGAAAGGCTTACAGGGACGATCACTCGCGTGGTTTCGATTAGCAGTTGGTGACCATACCAGGTATGCAGAGTTTCGACAAAACTTTCTCACCAAATATTGGAATAGCGCCACACAATATGCTGTGCGGACCAAAATAAATACAGGGAAATATCTGCACAGGGGAACACAGATGGTTGACTACTTTCTAGACCTAGCACAACAGAGTAAGATGCTTGACCCGCCGATAGAAGATCACGAATTCATTAATCTAGTGATAAAACATTTCCCAGAACATATAAAGAACCATTTAATAGTAGCAAGACCGAACACTATAAACGAGACGATCGAACTTCTGACGGCACTGCAACCACAGATGACGGACTCAAACATAGGACCACGAGAGGGCAGACCGGTATACAATGAACCGAATCTTAGTGGGACCAGGGCATACAACACAGGAAATGCCCGGAGAAATGACAACGTCCAGAATAGAGAACGATACAGAGACCACGTACCTGAATTTGAACACAGAAACTACAATACACGCTACCAAAGACAAACCCGAGAAAATCCCCACCATTTTCAGGAACCACAACTACACAACGTACATTGGGTACGTACACAAAAACCACAGCAAAGGAGAAACGGCTATGACAGGAACACAACAAGAGAGAGAAGATACAATGCTTTTAGGAGACCCTATACGAACGACATACCACGAGAAAATCCACCAGACCATAATTGGACCAATAATGGACATTACCAGGAAAACCGACCCGCCGTGACAGACAACCGGACAGAACACATGAACAGTAGGGAAAACCAGCAAACGTCGAGGCAAGAAAACCCAGGCAATACATCTCCAACGACAGTATATAATAACAATGGCGCAGTGACACGACAGAAATGGTTTGCAAATCAGACGTTCGTCCCAACGACACACACATCTCTAAACGGCGCAACGAACACATTCCACCAGGAAAACTAGATGTGGGTAGGATAACGTTCCCGAATCCGACCGCGAGGTATGTGAAACAAGATGGGAACAAGAGCAAAGCTGTAGCAAAATTACAAATACAGGCAGACGAGACAGTAGCGGAAAGTGACAATACGACTGGAAAAAATAAAACAACCGGACATTGTAGAAACGCCACAAATAGAAATCACCATAAACGCAGAAATTTATCAGGCAACCTTGGATACAGGAGCAACTGCTTCTGTATGCAGTTTAAAATTCTTTAACGACTTAGAAATGAAAGGTTTACGTCTACAAACACTACCCACAAAGAATGTATATATTTTGACAGCCATCAGCAGAAAAAAACAACGCATTCAAAAACAAACAATGATTCCATTTCGTTTAGGACAAATGCACGTTGAACTCATTTTCTTAATAATACCACATCTGGCAGTCCAAATCATTTTAGGAAGTGATTTCCTAGAGGCATTTAAAGCCAACATCAATTATGCCAACAGGTATTTAACTATACGACGAGATAACGAAGAGGCAACGATCGGGTTCTCTCAGCTGACTGACCAGGTCATTAACTTAACAGAGGCAGAAAACCTATTAGAGGAAGAAACCTTTTTTGTGCAATATGTGCAGGTAAAATCAGGTGTTCACATTGCGGAACTTAGAATCCAGGAAGTAAACAAAGATGATACAGTCGAGGATAATTTTGACGACACCTGCGAGAGCAAGGAAGACCCAGGTAGACGAAACGAAACCAGTTATCCACACATCACTATAAGAAACGGCTCCCTGGACGTAAGAGGAAATACACCTGTCAAACAAGGAGAGACAGAATCAACCTTTAGACTTTCCCCTGAAATACCAGATCTGCATGTAAACATATGGACGTATTTACCAAATTCACTAAATTATACCCGATGAAGAGGCTAAGAAGCGCGAATTGTGCAAGCAAAATTCTGGAAGATTTCATACCGAAATATGGTAAAATGGACGCCATTTTGGCGGATAACGCGTCCATACACAAAGGCAAACATTTCGTAAATAAGATAAGAACATCAGGTATCAAAATATATAATTCCACAGCATACCACCCGGAAAGTAACCCGTGCGAGAGATCGATGAGGGATCTATCCATCTACCTGCGAATATTAACATACCGCAAAAGACATACCTCGTGGGTCACCCAACTACCACTAATAGAAAAAATCATGAACAACACGATCAACCCGAACACTGGTATAGCGCCAGTCAAGCTACACCTAAACCAAACGCCAGAAAGCATTTTACCAGGCTTAAAAAGAGCAATTAACACAGACGAAATGAACGAAATTCAGCAAATACAAGAAGCCTATGAACGCCTAAGGAAACGAGCAGAAACTAGAAATAAAAGGAAGAAAAGATACAAAAAGAAATGGACGCCGAACATAGGAGATAAGGTGCTAGTGAGAACCCACAACAAATCTTCAATGCTTAACAAAACATCACAGAAGCTGCATATCCTTTGGGAAGGGCCGGCTATGATCGTTGCGAAGTTCGGTGATCGTTCTTTTGAGCTGGTAGACTATAAAACGAAGAAAAACATAGGTAGATATAACATAGCACTATTACGACCCTTTAAAGAACTGGAAATCACACATACTCAAACCATTACCTGACGCGAACCGGAGTCACTGAACCCATTAATGTACGGCACAGGTAATTAGTAAACACCACTTTGTTACAAATAGAAGAAATACACACGTTTCACAGAAAAAGAATAACGGACATAAAGAATAAACGCGATGGAATTTAACTATAATATAAACAAATGCTACACCTGGTTATACTAATAAAAAAAATTTTTTGTACTTAGAATAAGTTAGCGGAACATACAAGGAGTTATAAATACAAGTGCCGAAAACAAAAGCAATCACGACATTGCAGTGACGCGAGTGACAGTGTATGAAAAATTAAAGGTTCACTATACTTAAAGAGGCAATGTAAAGCCCAAAAGACAACAATAAAACAAATAATGTAAATAAATAGAGAAAATCAGAGACAATCCAAAAATGCAAAATCAGATTGATAACCTAATGTAAAATATTGGACACATTGAAAACTAAGAAAATATGTAACAAGGTATATAAGGGTATAAATGTATAAATGTATGTATGTATTTTATTGTAAAAAAAACAACCAAACAAACGCTCTAAAGCTCCTTGCTTGCACTTGCGTTGACGAAGGGAAAGAGGAGAAACTAGGTAACAATAGTCAGCGTTAGCACGTTAGTTAAACTTTGAAGGTCGCGCTATCGTGGGTCTTTCGAAGGAATTTGAAATTTTTCCCAACTTGTGAGAAAAATAGCAATATTCCTCCGAAGGGCATTTGAAGCAGAAACCTCAGGTTCCAAGAGGGAAAAGATCAATAGAAACTAATACAACAGTAGAGATCATAAATAAGCATAATGGGAATAAAAAGGGAATAAATGATATAAGAAACATAGTTAAAAAGAATATTCCAAATAGCAATACAGTACAAATGAAGGAAAAATTGGACAGGAGTTGCCTTTGGGCACATAGACAGGGCAGGAAGCACAGAACAATAGAACCGACATCAAGACGCCAGTAAAATATGCGAGGTATAAGGAAAACTCAGCCAAGCATGATAGAATACCGTTATGACGCTGAGAGGTCATACAACCCAGAGGGGCGGAGAATAGTACTGATGCATAGGAACGACATACGGAGGTGACCAATAAGAGAAAATTAAGGAAATAAACCCTGCCAATAAAATGTAGAGTAAACCACGTGATAGGCGTAAAATAGAAAAGGAATAGAAAATGGGCGGTGATAGGAAAGAAAAGCTAGGATAGAAGCTGAAAATACGACAGGCAAAAGAGCGTCACTCTGCTAGTGAGGACGACGGGGAGAAGACGTGTTATTGGAAGGTTACTCCGGTACTGAGCATTGTGATAAAAGTAGGATCAGATGTCGCAGTCCGACTTAGAGTTATGGTCTTGAAGATAGTGCAAATATAGGGAATAACAAGGGAGTTCGCGAAGCAACGTAAAACATCGTAAAGGGGAAAGGAAAATTAGGAAGACAACGCAAGTGTTAACAAGAGAGCTACGAGAGCCCGGCTAAAGAAAAATAAAGGAATTGAGAGACGGTCAACACGACTTTTCATAACTGAACCCTGAGAAAGAGATCCCAGCTCACCGACGATTAGACAAAACACCCACCTTTCCACCTCACCGTCAAACCTTTCACACTCCATCCCTAACCAAGCACACAATAGGACAACGAACCGAAAAAGAACCCACACCATAGTGCTTGACCCATTCAACAAACTTTCAAACATTTCACAAATGCAACGTGAAACATAAGATATAAGCATGAAACAAAAGTTATTAGACTTATTGTCGTCGACATTTTACTAAACTGAAAGCCTGCTACGGAAGATGGTTTACAACATATATACCGTACAGATTATAAGGGTCACAAAGTTAAACATGATCCCTAATAAAAGATAAAGATAGCCCGTGGTTACCCTTAAAAGTCAAGGGCCACAACTACCTGACGTTAGGATGAGCTCAGCCCAAATTATATTGCGAGCAAATCCCTATAGGTCCCTAATTATTGGATTGTAATTCTTTTGTCTTTGGCTGACAAGTGAACCAATAGCAACAATAAACAAATTAGTAACTAAAATACAGGCAATAAAGATTGGGAGAAAGGGGGAAGAATGGAAGGTATGTGACGTAGTTTCTAACCTAGCCTTCGTATCAGCACATTCCAGCAAGCTAGCCCACTCCGCCAGCTGCCACGTTCTCTCTGGTGTCCTTTAGGAAAGCATTTGTTTATCACATTGTTAGTATTATATGCATGACAAACCTTTTATTTAAGCTTTTTGCAAGTTCTTGGTCCTCATTCAGGGCTGTAAGTATTAATGCTGGGTGACTAGAATACCGAATAGAAGGACAGAGGTGTAATAACGAATTTTATGCTAAAAAGGGTCAATGTTTTCATATTCGAATATTAACTGCGGGTTGCATAGATCACAATAAGTAGGGGCAGAAGACTCACCTGTATATATGCACCCATATAAACTTCAATATCTACATTCGTATCAAAGAAAGTGGCACCAACGATCCTCCGGTAGGTCTCCAAATTGATGGGCGCCTTCCGGACCGTAGTTGGGTGAGCTGTGTGCTGTGCTGGTCTGGAGCGAGTTTCCAACTGGTCAGTAATATGGAACCTGCCCTCTACACCGTCATGGCTCCTTGGGACGGCCACCCTCTGCCTACTCTCACTTCATCCTTCCCCTTGGGGATGCCCCACTTGGAGCATAGGTACAATGAACCAATACTGGTGGCAGAGTCGAATCCCCTACGTACGTAAAGCAATCCAATTCACAGTATTTCGCACCCAAAGTTTATTATATGCACATGTACATAAAAATTCAAGGATTTTGTTTAATATATATATATATATATATATATAGCGACGGAGCCGAAGCATATTGACCTGATACATGAGGTCAGGGTTGAGGAGTCGGCCCAGCGCCTGGGATGAATGAATGATGGTGGCGGAAACCACAAGACTCGGAGGAAATCCACCCCAGCGCAATGTTGTCCACCACAAATCCCACTTTACGGTCACCTGAGATAGAAACCGGGCTGCCTAGGTGACAGCCAAGTGGTCTAACCACTAAGCCATTAGGCGGCCACTAAAATATTTTTACGACGAATAATTCTATATCTTGGATTTTCTGAGAATAGCCTGTAAGGGCTGTTCACTCTTAATGACCTTTGTGTAATAGTAAATCGTAAGAAATATGACAAAACCTCAGTGCACAAAAAATGCACATCTCGTTAATGTACGCATACATTTTAAACGCTACTTTTGAATTAGACATTTCCGAGATAATCCATGTCAATGCCTTGAATTTTCCAATATATTGTCACCCAATTAACGGAAGGCAGGAAGAACTGGCAGCTGGGTAAGGGACAGGAACCTTTCAGCCCACGCCTACCCATTTATCTTGTAGCGCTAACGTGGGGATGGTTGGAAAAACATCACTAGCCATCTCTTCCCCCTCCTCCTGCCGCCTGAAAGAACGCGAAATCTTGGGAATATCTTTCCCTCTCCATGGTAGAGAATTCTCTAGATTATTTAGCCACCTTTAAATAGAAGCACGATGTGACCGAGAGTTCAGTTGAGTTCTTGGCGAGCAGTCGTAGGAGCGCCGTACTAGTGAACGGACTGGAAGACTGTGTACGTGTATCAGAGAAGTTGTACGTAATTGTGAGCGTGGAATGGACCTGTGACAGACGAACTGGTGAATTATAATTGTGTGCTCTACGTAATTCTGTGTAATCGGCAAGTGTTCCAACTGTAATTCGGTGGAAATGAAGATCATTTTGAGTTTGTGCAATTGGACTTTTAATTTCACGAACCAACAAAGTTACAATATATACAGTGCGATCCATGTAAATCTGAACCATTTCAATAGACCATAACCTTTGTACCAATAATAGAACACACGTGTAACTTTGGGAGATTATAATACACAATTGGGAGATTACATTACACTATTTACATCTCAGAGAAAATGTTGCAAGTGTTCTCCACCAGCTTCTATACATGTCTGCACTCGTCTCACCATATTCTCTCAAGTTTTATGGAGAGTATCTTCGCCATTGTTACTTATTTCGGTTTGAATGGATTCCTTGAGAACATCAATTGTCCGTGACCTAGTCTTGTATACTCTATTTTTAGATACATCCACAATAAAAATTCGGGTGAGTTTAAGTCAGAGGATCTCCGGGGCCATAGATACTTTGAGATAATTCGATTATCAAAGAAACTGGTTATAAGTTTCGTGGTGTCATTAGATGTATGAAACGTTGCTCCATCTTGCTGGAAATAACCTCTCAATTCGATATCATCCAGCTGCTCCACAAATGTCTGGAAGATACCCATATAAACTTCAGTGTGTGTAGTCGTATCAAAGAAGATGGGACCAGCGATACATAGAAGCTGGTGGAGGACAGTTCCAACATTTTCTCTGAGATGTGAATAGTGTAAAGTAATCTCCCAATTGTGTATTATATTCTACCAAAGTTACACGTGTGTCTTATTATTAGGCCTATTGAACTGGTTCAGATTTATAGCCCGCTTCGGTAGCGTAGATGGTAGCGTGTCTGCCTCACGTTCAAGAGGTCCCGAGTTCGAATCTAGGTTAGGGTGAGTTATTTGGATAAGGCTTTTTCTGGGGGTTTCCCTTATCCTGATTGACGAATGTCGGGTAACTCTAAGCTCCATGGGCCCTGGTCTCATTTGAGCATCATTTCACCCATTTCATCCATCGTCCTGTATGACTTAACGTTGGAGGACGTAAATTAAAAAACAAAATCGCACTACATAAGTAGAAATGACGTATCATGATATATCGAGAATCCAGCATCGAGATACTGGTATTGACCCATCCCTAATATTAATATTTTTAGAAGTTGGTAATACTTTTGAATGAATGTTGTGCAATTATATTAAGTAGGAGTACCAATGAAACGGACTGCACTTAAAACAAACAAAAGGTTAATTCTCCGCAGTTTAATAAGACACAGCAGCAGCAAGGTTATGTAGGGAGCGTGCAGTTCCCACGAAAGCCGGGATTTCACCCAGATAGTCATTTGTCAACAACTCTTGATATCATCAGGCGACGTTTAGGAGATACCAACTTTCCAAATATGTGCTGTATATTGTCGTGAATGCACATTCCTCAGCTTTAACTTAGATTAACTCGCATTTTAGGCACGTTTCCTACTTCCAGTTATTTATAGATAACATTCCTAAGCACGATTTCACCAACAGAAGTTAAGACTTAACACGAGTTTAGCAATATTTATAGATTTATAGACACTAAAAATGTGTGAAACAGACAGGCAAAAAGGCACTAAAAGTGTACAAAATTGGCGCTTAAGTAGGCACTAAAAGTTTGCTAAGTAAACACTTAGAAATACATAATTTCAGTAAAATGGCTCTTAAAATGCACTATAACAAAATGACAATCATCGCAACATATACAACAAATTCGCTAAACACATACTATTTTGTGGTTCCCTAGACGAAATATTTCTACATTTATTCCTAATTTCATAAATGGCTCCACAGCAAGTTAAAATAACAGATATTGTCGTATAATTAAAATACATATAAATACACTTCACTAAGTAAGAACCATAATGTGCAGAAAGGTGTTAGGTAATTAACTATGTCAAAAAACAAAAACATGGGTTTGGGGGACCTTAAGGGTGAACACTGAAATATCTGAAGCTTTTGTTAGATTTGTTTCAAACTTATACAATTTATTTTTGTGATCGATCAAGAATGGAATAATACCAAGTTTCAGCTTTCTAGTTACAATAGTTTCTGAGGAATTAACAGTTTATGTCTAAGTTACAGGCGATTTTCAAAATGTCCCACATATTGTTATTTTAAAAATTAATGCTTGCGGTATAAGTTTCTGCAGCCATTTTAACCTATTAATGACCTGTACCTATGTGAAATATTTGTCTTCGCAATATCAACGAAGGGAAAAAATAATCATACCTATATAACAATTTTTATTTTCCTAAGCGTTTTCAGTAAGAAGTAAGCATTATAATCCTTTTCAATACAAATAACAAAAACACAACAAATGTAAACGGATACACTTAATATGCAGTTGCCCTTAGAGGCATGTTTAGAATTTCGTACAGATTAATAGAAAACTGCATCCTGTGGAACATTTTGAAGTTAGGAAAATGTAGAAAATATGGAATCTAAGAAATCTGAGGTTAAAATTACGTAATAACAGCTACGATACAGTTGTAGGTTTATTTAAATAGTCATGTGACGTTTTCTGTAGTGCCGCTAGAAAACGAAAAAAAAACTTTATATTATTGAAGTATGTCTATATTAATTTAAAGACAAAAAACTAAATTTTGTATAGTTGTAAGTTTTGGGGCAGATGTGTCTGCTTAATAAACACCTTTTTGTATATCCAATGTGCAGCAGTAAGAAATTTCTCTTCCCCGAAAACTTCACGTTGAAACCAACAAATGCAAAAGATGTTGTCACAAATTACAAGCAGAAGAAATTGGCTAAAAAGGCAGTTTTAGGTACTAATAAGCAGAATAGGCACAAACATATGAAATAGACATCTATAGGCACTATAAAACTAAGAAATTAGGCTAATAATTGTAGGAAACGTGCTTATAACTTAAAAGCCTACGTTTCTGAATAAAGGAATAAAATAGACAAATAGGCAAATAGGACAAAAGCCGCACCCTTGTTATAACAAAAATTGCATTTCACCAACAAGTGTTAGCGTAACAGCGGTGCAAAATCTTTTGTTAAACTAACAAGCCGTATTTCTGTTGTTAAGTCCTTAACAATTGTAAATGTCAAGATGGCGGGCGTGAACTCAGCTGTTGTTGTCGATTTCCTATATTTAAGACCGTCTAAATGGCATTCATAATAGAGTACGGCCTATGAGGAGAAATTATTTTGAGGAGCTAACAGAAGAACATTTTCTACAGAGGTATAGACCGTCGAAACAAGTTGCTATGAAGGTTACTGCGGAAGTACAAGAGAGGTTAAAACATGCATAGAAAGGAATATGCCGATCTCGCCTTTGCTTCAAGTATTAATAACTTTGCGATTTTATAATTCACTGAATTATGTCCACCTCCCGTCTTGAAATGTTCAAGTCACTGGCCACTTGTCCTTCGCTCCTCGTTTTAAATTTACGTAATACTGAGTTAGAACATGCATCGAAAGGAATATGTCGATCTCGCCTTTGCTTCAAGTATTAATAACTTTGCGATTTTATAATTCACTGAATTATGTAGGTAATACACTGACCACCTCCAGTCTTAAAACGCTCAAGTCACTCGTCACTTGTCCTTCTTCGCTCCTCGTTTTAAATTTACGTAATACTGAGTTAGAATATGCATCGAAAGGAATATGCCGATCCGGTCCTTGCTTCAAGTATTAATAACTTTGCGATTTTATAATTCACTGAATTATGTAGGTAATACACTGACCACCTCCAGTCTTAAAACGCTCAAGTCACTCGTCACTTGTCCTTCTTCGCTCCTCGTTTTAAATTTACGTAATACTGAGTTAGAATATGCATCGAAAGGAATATGCCGATCCGGTCCTTGCTTCAAGTATTAATAACTTTGCGATTTTATAATTCACTGAATTATGTAGGTAATACACTGACCACCTCCAGTCTTAAAACGCTCAAGTCACTCGTCACTTGTCCTTCTTCGCTCCTCGTTTTAAATTTACGTAATACTGAGTTAGAATATGCATCGAAAGGAATATGCCGATCCGGTCCTTGCTTCAAGTATTAATAACTTTGCGATTTTATAATTCACTGAATTATGTGGATAATACACTATCACCTCCCGTCTTGAAACGTTCAAGTGGCTCGTCACTTGTCCTTCTTCGCTCCTCGTTTTAGATTTACTTAATACTGAAGATGTTTCGTGCTTAGTAGTGACACATGCATTCGTTTCCAATATTTTCCCCATGACATCTTTCTCTTTTACATTCACCGCATCCGTCCTCTTATTTTCCACGATATCCTTATACTTCGTCAATAATTTAATTATCAATGCTTTCTCCATAGCTGAGAAATTTGTCTCACGGCTTTTTGTTTACGATTTTGTTTCCCTGTCATTTTTTCAGCTGTGTGCAGTCGAAATTGAAAACGAAATCGCGTCGCAGTACGTTCAGAAAATAATTCGACTCGTACATAGCCTTCTATAGGTGTAATATTTACAAGTCTCTTGGCGCTAACACGTGTTTCAGAAAACTGGTTGGTGTAATGCAAGAAAGTTAAGTTTTGTTAGCGCTGTGACAATTGTTATGTTACATTTGCTAACGTCGGTTTTAACATCTGTTGGAGAAATTGGGCACTAATGTGGTAAAACGCAGAGCCAATTTAATGGCAGTGTATGGTTTTTAACAATTATTTCCCAAATGTTCCAAATAAATTTTAGCAGTGCTGAGTGGATATTTGTAAGAACGGTTTCGGGGTATACCTAAACTGCAACCCAATCCAAAATTTCTACCTTATGGATGGAACAAATATTGCATTCCATCCAATAATGCGATAGAGATGTTTCACCGCAATCACGTTTTGAAGTCCACTAATTGTCGGCATTTGTTTGCACGCTTGTCTGTGGTGAAAATGCAATATGTTGGATAAATACGTACTAAGCTTGGTGTTCTAGTTTCTATGCCACGTGATTTGCATTAACTTTTGTTTATCATATTATGTTTTAACCTATTTGCATCAGTAATGAACTATAGATGTCCATCTTTTAAATTTAATTTTGCGTGCCGTATAAGGCTAGAGATGGACATATGTAACAGAAATGGAAAATGTGGTTTTAAAACCCGCATTAAAATGGCATTTGTTGTTTCTGTCGAGGCGTATGAAAGAGTCTAGTCAGGGGATAGCGACCCCCTTTTTAATAATTCGACTGCTTTCCTCGTGTACTGGTAATAAAATAATTTCTGCAAATGTGTATCTGGAACATAAAGGAAATGGGGAAAATACTTTATAAGAATAAATTGAAGAGTGAGTGAGTGAGTGAGTGTGTGGTGTTTTAGGGCCCGTCGACAACAAGGTCATTTGGGCCCGAAGTCAACACTAAAACCTAAGAGCTATAAAAATTTTGCTAAAAAGGTAAAATATAATAAAAACTCTCAACTGTTAAAAGGACCTTAAAAACGATCTAAGGTCTAATAATTTAAACTCTCTAAAAGTAATAAATATAAAATACAAGTTAGACTTGCTTATTAAAACCTATTTCAGAAACAAACCGCAGTGCCTTAACCACGGCCACTGGGTCGTCCCCTAAAATACTGCGCAAGTTAGTTCCCAAGCCCAAAGACTGGCGAACGCGGGCGTACTGCGTGCAATCGAGTAATATATGCCGCACAGTGAGGCGTACTGCACACGGAGCACACACAGGGGCCGGTTCCCCTCTTAATAGATTGGCCATGAGTCGCTCGTATGTGCCCAATTCTCAGCCGGGTGAGTATCACCTCGGCTCGTCGGTTATCCCTGCAGGAAGTTAGCCAGGGTTGTACGCTCTCCTTTATTGCCCGGAGTTGTGTGCCATCCAAAGCTGTCCAGGACTGCTGCCAAGCAGTTGGCGACGGAAAAAACGTTGCACATCCTGGTATGGCACCGTAGTTGTTAAACTCCGGGGCAAACGGCAAGCGGACTTAGCATGCAGAAATAAGGCAATATAGGCTGTTACAAAAAGGTATGGCCAAACTTTCAGGAAACATTCCTCACACACAAAGAAAGAAAATATATTATTTGGGCATGTGACCGGAAACGCTTAATTTCCATGTTAGAGCTCATTTTAGTATTTCTCTTTAAATGTAAATTGAAATCATTCGTGCTGACAATTTTCAAAATATCCCATTTTGGTTCATGCACGATAGAGCTCCTGCACATTTCAGTCGAAGTGTTCGTACGCTTCTCAACAACAGATTCGGTGACCAATGGATTGGTAGAGGCGGACCAATTCCATGGCATCCGCGCTCTCCTGACCTCAACCCTCTTGACTTTCATTTATGGGGGCATTTGAAAGCTCTTATCCACGCAACCTCGGTACCAAATGTAGAGACTCTTCCTGCTCGTATTGTGGACGGCTGTGATACAATACGCCATTCTCCAGGGCTGCATCAGCGCATCAGGGATTCCAGGCGACGGAGGATGGATGCATGTATCCTTGCTAACGGAGGACATTTTGAACATTTCCTGTAACAAAGTGTTTGAAGTCACGCTGGTACGTTCTGTTGCTGTGTGGTTCCATTCCATGATTAATGTGATTTGAAGAGAAGTAATAAAATGAGCTCTAACATGGAAATTAAGCGTTTACGGACACATGTCCGCATAACACATTTTCTTTCTTTGTGTGTGAGGAATGTTTCCTGAAAGTTTGGCCGTACCTTTTTGTAACATCCTGTATACAGTGCGATCCATATAAACCTGAACCATATGAATAGGCCATAACTTTTGAACCAATAATAGGACACGCTTGCAACTTTGGGAGAATATAATACACAATTGGGAGATAACTTTACACTATTTACATCTCAGAGAAAATGTTGTGAGTGTCCTCCACCAGCATCTATACATGTTTGCACTCGTCTCACGAGTCAGATGGAGAATTTATTGTCATATCGGCATGTTCGTCATATTAGCTCAGTAGTTTAGAGCAACCGCACTGAGAGCGGGAGATCCGTGGTTGAGTCTCCGGCTATGGCATTGAATTTTTCATTCTGGCCCTACTCATCCAAACCTTAGGTGTTAGTAGGAATAGTTTGTTTTAGAGGGGGTAAAGAAAATAACGTGAATGCAATTTATCTCAATTATTTAATTAATTTTTACAGTAGATTGTGTTTACTTTGTATAAATATACAATATATTAAATGTACAGCAGGTTGTAACACGCAATTATTGAAATTGGAACGTTTGGGTCGAGTCGGGGGTCGCGACACGCACTAAACAAATGTGAATCGTAAATCTCGGTGGAAGGGAGATGCATTAACCTTCACCCAGTGATGAACCTTCCTGTTAATTTCTGTGTTTGTGCCGCCGCAATCCGGTTAGGCAAACCATAAAAATGTGAGGGTGTCCACGTGTATCGCGCACGTCAACAATGTGGGGCTTCCCAATCCGCTTACAAGTGTGCTGCTGCTGGTACGTGATTTCATTGTTATAGACGAGCCCAAACGATGCCCCCTACACCATCAATGCTGGGAAGACCTTCGTCTAAAAGGGCTTAATTTTATAAACAATTCAACTGCCTTTTAAGTACAAGAACTACAAATACATTCCTCAATGGCAGATGGATGGGAAAGGAATCACTGAGCAATGTATATGCAACTCAATTGAGATAGAAGTTTTCAGAAGGTAATTATCGAATTTAAGCAACACTTAACAGCGTTTACTTTTGTGACAAACATGACAAAAGTACTCTATGTGTCACCTAAACGTTCGGTAAATTCTAACGTACATTCAGTCTTTGTTTTACACAAATTCAAAACGTCCCTACAATATTTCTGTAGCACGTACCCTTGGTGTTTGTGACATTTACACAAGTCTGCCTCTAACACGGAGCTACACAACACAAGTAAACTGCTTCGACAGCTCGACGATACCACATTTACTGACACGTGAAATGTCTTCCACGGCCTGCCGACTCCTTACCGCGGAGCTTGGAACGTTTCATTCATTAATATTTTATTTAATTTCATAAAAACTAAAATAAATAAAGGTGTGCTACATAAGTCGAGGAATACAGTTTCAAATAAAATGCTAAGATTACAATTAAAATACTCGTAAATATTAGTTATGTCCCAAACCTTTTTTCTGCACATTGCAACCTCCCATCTTCCTTTCTTATATTCTTTACATTTCTTGCCCCTTTTTCTTTTACTTTCTGTAAGAACTCACCAATACTTCTTACCCTCTTTTCCTCCCTGCCCGTTAACATTTTTATAGCGACTATCTTCTTCTCTACTTTCTCCCATTTTTCTTCCCAAACCTTTTTTCTCCACATTACAACCTCCTTGCATTCTGTTACATAGTGTTCTATGCCTTTTTTCCCCTCACACAATTCACAAATTCCCCTTTCCTTACCTCTTATCCCTCTTAGAAATATTATTCCTGTTCTCATCCAAGCTAACCCTTCTCTCTCTTGCCTATTGCAGTAATCTACATATGCTTCTCGTCCCAATTCCTTTTTATTTGCTTGTAAAATTGTAATGATTTCATATTTTCTAGACTTCCCCATATTTCCTGTCTTTCTATATCTTCTATTCTGCATTTTACCAATTTACCCACATCGCTTGTATTCCTTTCCTCTAATCTCCATATATCTCCCATTCCTATTTTTTCCATAATTCCTCCTATCTCTGTCCACCAACCATTTGAGTTCTCTAATCCTTTTTGCTGTCTCATACATAATTTCATAATTTCCCCTTCTTCTTTGTCCAAACATCTATACCAAAATTGTATTATTATTTCCATTATTATTCCATTCCTTCTTGTCTTTCCAAATTCTACTAAAGCTACTTCCCTATGTGCTGATCTTAGTAAGCCTAGTAGCTCTGTGGTCCCCCCCCCAACAGATCTCCACTGCATACAACATTTTGGATACAACTAGTGCTTCATACATTCTTTCTAACCATTTGGTTGTCATTTCTAGTATATATTTGCATATTCTTATTCCATTCCTTGCCGCCCTTCCTTTTGCTTCGTTTTTCTCCTTTGGGCTCCCCACTTTCCATTGTTATTCAACCTCACACCTAAGTATTCAAATTCATTGACCACTTCTACCCTTTTGCCATTTAGTACCCAGTTTTTATCTTTTTTTACTTTAACTCCATTCTTGAAGACCATAGCTTTCGACTTATATATGTTCTCCCTATGTCATCCACTGTTTGGACTTTTTGTTTCGGGGGTATAATGGTGTATCCAAATTTGATCTACAGTAATAAATCGGCGCCAAAACTCGGATTTATTGCACCTAAACTGCGTCAACAGTGTTGGAAATGTTCATTCGTACACGTTTTTTTGGTCTAACGTGAGGAAACGCGGCACCCAACGCGCGGACAGCTTTCTCATGTCTAAATGTTGATTTGAGATGTGACAAACTGGTCCATAGCCTCTGCTATCTCTTTCAGTGTAACTCGGCGGTCATATAGCACCATTTGGTGAACGTTTGCGTAGTTTTCGTCGGTAGTTGCAGGTTTTGGACGTCCCGAACGTTCATCGTCTCCCAAGCTCTTAGGGCCACGTTTAAATTGAGTTTCCCAAAATGCCACTGTGCTAAATGATGGTGCAGAGTCCCCATACACAGAATCCAACTCATCCTTGATTTGCGTAGCCATATTGCCTTTCAAAAACAAATATTTAATGACAGTTCGATAGTCGATTTTGTCTATTTTTATAAAAACACTCACATCAACTCACTTAAACGACTGTTACATAACAACTGAGCGTCGAAAATGGCTGAAATTTTGGTGAGTAACTGTCAAGAGATGAACAACGAAATTGACTGGTTTTTATTTACGAGTGCTGCCATCTTCATGTTGAGGTCGGAAGCTTTTCAGACCCCTCTCGTAAATGAAATGAAAACTAAATTTACACTGGATATGTCAAGTGCCATAGCAATAAGGATTTTGCAGGTCGTACGAGGAGGAAGGCACGTAACACCTAACAGAAGGTAGCAATTTTGATGATTGCTTATACGTTGTTTTTTTTCAATTATTGTAAAAGGCAATTGGCTAACCACGAACTGTAAGTTACTTATCAGATCTTGACCGGATAAGTATCTATAACCATTTATAGTGCGCAATGTAATATTTGATGCGTTAAGAAAGCAAAAGGAAGAACTTTGTGAAGCAATGGGGGCCGCTGTATGCAGTTGCTCATTAAAGAGCAGAGTAAATTATCTGCAACTGACACAATAAAGAATTGTCATTGCATTGGGATCGATTGTTCGGCAGGTTAGGTTCATGCACCGCTTCTAGCAAATTACAGTCTGGGGCTTCCACGTCACGCAATGCGGCACTTGGCCTGCACCTCCCTCAAATACCGTCGTTTATTGTTAAAATCTGCTTTGTTGCACTTTGTCTACCCATTCTTTAGGAAATTATCCTGACAAGTATTACTCCAGGATCAGTGCTCCTTATTGAATAAGGATACTAGAGTATAAAGTGCAGAAAATGATTTCTATCTGAGAAATAGTTTAAACTTAGAAGAAAATATGACAAAGTAGATTATTGTGTAAAGACAATAAGAAATGAGATTAATTTTTAAATCGAGAACATAGACAGCTACCTCGTATAGCAGTGTGATCCATATAAACCTGAACCAATAATAGGACACACGTGCAAATTTGGGAGAATATAATACACAATTGGGAGATTACATTACACTATTTACATCTCAGAGAAAATGTTGGAAGTGTCCTCCACCAGCATCTATACATGTTTGTACTCGTCTCATCATATTATCTCAAGTTTCACAGAGAGTATTCTCGCCAGTGTTACTTATTTCGGTTCGAATGGATTCCTTGAGAACATAAATTGCCCGTGGCCTATTCTTGTACACTCTATTTTTTGGATACGCCCACAAGAAAAAATCCGGTGAGGTTAGGTCAGGGTATTTGGGAGGCCACAGACCTTTTGAGATTATTCGATTATCAAATGTGTGTGTGTAGTGTTTAACGCCCTCTTTTACTACATACGGCACCGCAGGCGGTGACACTGATGATACACGAGATGAAGATGGAGCACCGGTGGAATGAGATGACGGGGGAAACCGGAGATCCCGGAGAAAACCCGCCCCAGCGCCGTGTTGTCCACCACAAATCGATTATCAAAGAAACTGGTTAGAAGTTCCATGGTGCCATTAGATGTATGGCACGTTGCTCCATTTTGCTGCAAATAACCTTCTCTCAATTCGATATTGTGACTTTCTGGGTTCGTGAAATTAAAATTCCATTTGCACAAACTCAAAATGTTCTTTATTTCCACCGAATTACAGTTGGAACACTTGCCGACTACATAGAATTACGTAGCGCACACAACTACAATTTGTCAGTTCGTCTGTCACAGGTCCATTCTACACTCACAATTACGTACAACTCCTCTGATGCACGTACACAGTCTTTCGGTCCGTTCACTCACTCGGCGCTCCTCGGGCTGCTCGCCAAGAAATCTGACTCGTCCACTGCAGGACTTACATAGGAAGTCTCGCGGTTCAGTGAATCTTCCCGACTGTTCCAGACGTCAAGGAGGGGGAAAGAGATGGATAGTGATGTTTTTCCAATTATCCCCCTCCTTAGCGCTACAAGAAAAATGGGTAGGCGTAGTCTGAATGCCTCCGGTCGCCTACCCGGCTGGTCTGGCCTTCCGATAATTAAGTGACAATACATAAGATAGAAACTTCTAGGTTTTTATAAAATACATGGGAACCCTTTGTGAATGAGTGACAGAAATGGCAGCACTGTAGAGGGCATAGAACTCTAGTGGCAGCGACGAGACTTAGGACTGTTTTGGCGACATTTTCATTGAAAGAACCACGTGTAATCATACGTTTTCTCCATATTCGTGGTGTAACACCTATTGAAATTCATCGCCAGTTGAGTGAGGCACGTGGTGATGTACCATGGATGTGACTATTGCACGTTCCTGGGTGCGACAGTTCAATAAAGGCAGAACATCGTGTGACAACAAACCAAGACATTCATGGCCTCGTACCAGCCAGTCTGAGTGAGGCACGTGGTGATGGTACCATGGATGTGTCTAATGTACGTTCCTGGGTGCAACAGTTCAATGAAGACAGAACATCGTGTGACAACAAACCAACACAGTCACGGCCTCGTACCAGCCAGTCTGAGTGAGGCACGTGGTGATGGTACCATGGATGTGTCTAATGTGCGTTCCTGGTTGCGACAGTTCAATGAAGACAGAACATCGTGTGACAACAAACCAAGACAGTCACGGCCTCGTACCAGCCAGTCTGAGTGAGGTATGTGGTGTTGGTACCATGGATGTGTCTAATGTACGTTCCTGGGTGCGACAGTTCAATGAAGACAGAACATCGTGTGACAACAAACCAACACAGTCACGGCCTCGTACCAGCCAGTCTGAGTGAGGCACGTGGTGATGGTACCATGGATGTGTCTATTGCACGTTCCTGGGTGCGACAGTTCAATGAAGACAGAACATCGTGTGACAACAAACCAACACAGTCACGGCCTCGTACCAACCAGTCTGAGTGAGGCACGTGGTGATGGTACCATGGATGTGTCTAATGTACGTTCCTGGGTGTGACAGTTCAATGAAGGCAGAACATCTTGTGACAGCAAACCAAGACAGTCACGGCCTCGTACCAGCCAGTCTGAGTGAGGCATGTGGTGATGGTACCATGGATGTGTCTAATGTACGTTCCTGAGTGCGACAGTTCAATGAAGGCTGAACATCGCGTGACAACAAACCAAGACAGTCACGGCCTCGTACCATACAGTCTGAGTGAGACATGTGGTGATGGTACATTGGATGTGTCTAATGCACGTTTCTGGGTACGACAGTTCAATGAAGGCTGAACATCGCGTGACAACAAACCAAGAGAGTCACGGCCTCGCACCAGCCAGTCTGAGTGAGGCATGTGGTGATGGTACCATGGGTGTGTTTAATGCACGTTCCTGGGTGCGACAGTTCAATGAAGACAGAACATCGTGTGACAACAAACCAAGACAGTCACGCCCTCGCACCAGCCAGTCTGAGGAAGGCATGTGGTGATGGTACTATGGATGTGTCTAATGCACGTTCTTAGGTGCGACAGTTCAATGAAGGCAGAACATCGTGTGACAACAAACCAAGACAGTCACGCCCTCGTACCATACAGTCTGAGTGAGGCATGTGGTGATGGTACCATGGATTGGTCTAATGCACGTTCCTGGGTGCGGCAGTTCAATGAAGACACAACATCGTGTGACAACAAACCAACACAGTCACGGCCTCGTACCAGCCAGTCTGAGTGAGGCATGTGGTGATGGTACCATGGATGTGTCTAATGTACGTTAGTGGGTGCGACAGTTCAATGAAGACAGAACATCGTGTGACAACAAACCAACACAGTCACGGCCTCGTACCAACCAGTCTGAGTGAGGCACGTGGTGATGGTACCATGGATGTGTCTAATGTACGTTCCTGGGTGTGACAGTTCAATGAAGGCAGAACATCTTGTGACAACAAACCAAGACAGTCACGGCCTCGTACCAGCCAGTCTGAGTGAGGCATGTGGTGATGGCACCATGGATGTGTCTAATGTACGTTCCTGAGTACGACAGTTCAATGAAGGCTGAACATCGCGTGACAACAAACCAAGACAGTCACGGCCTCTTACCATACAGTCTGAGTGAGGCATGTGGTGATGGTACCATTGATGTGTCTAATGTACGTTCCTGGGTACCACAGTTCAATGAAGGCTGAACATCGCGTGACAACAAACCAAGACAGTCACGGCCTCGCACCAGCCAGGCTGAGTGAGGCATGTGGTGATTGTACCATGGGTGTGTCTAATGCACGTTCCTGGGTGCGACAGTTCAATGAAGACAGAACATTGTGTGACAACAAACCAAGACAGTCACGGCCTCGCACCAGCCAGTCTGAGTGAGGCATGTGGTGATGGTACCATGGATGTGTCTAATGCACGTTCTTAGGTACGACAGTTCAATGAAGGCAGAACATCGTGTGACAACAAACCAAGACAGTCACTCCCTCGTACCATACAGTCTGAGTGAGGCATGTGGTGATGGTACCATGGATTGGTCTAATGCACGTTCCTGGGTGCAACAGTTCAATGAAGACAGAACATCGTGTGACAACAAACCAACACAGTCACGGCCTCGTACCAGCCAGTCTGAGTGAGGCATGTGGTGATGGTACCATGGACGTGTCTAATGCACGTTCCTGGGTACGACAGTTCAATGAAGGCTGAACATCGCGTGACAACAAACCAAGACAGTCACGGCCTCGCACCAGCCAGTCTGAGTGAGGCATGTGGTGATGGTACCATGGATGTGTCTAATGCACGTTCCTGGGTGCGACAGTTCAATGAAGGCAGAGCATCGTGTGACAACAAACCAAGACAGTCACGGCCTCGTACCAGCCAGTATGAGTGAGGCATGTGGTGATGGTACCATGGATGTGTCTAATGTACCTTCCTGGGTGCGACAGTTCAATGAAGACAGAACATCGTGTGACAACAAACCAACACAGTCACGGCCTCGTACCAGCCAGTCTAAGTGAAGCATGTGGTGATGGTACAATGGATGTGTCTAATATACGTTTCTGGGTACGACAGTAATGACGTAATGTCACAGTAATGTCATAATTGATGGAAATTAATCATTTCTCCACACTAGCCGTTTATAGGCTAAGGTCTTTGCTAGATAGAGTCAACATCAAAACTTCAATGCCATGGCCGGGATTTGAACCATGGATCTCGTGGTTTCCCTCCAGTCGCTCTAACCCATTGAGCTACCATGGCCAGCTTGCCATCCTGACATTAAATTTTCCATTTGACTCCTATATTTTCCCGGTAAACCACTAGGGGCTCTCGTATTCGAGATGCATCGTTTGTGCCGACTTACTATCGTAAGTACTTGAGTCCCAGGCTTCATCATTTAACTCTTATTATTTTAGTTAATTGATGGAAATGAATCATTTCTTCATATTAGCCGTATATAGGCTAAGATTTTTTATAGTCAACGGGAAGAATTCAATGCCAAGAAAACCATGGCCGGGATTTGAACCACGCATCTCCACGTTCAAATCCCGGCCATGGCATTGAGTTTTTCATGTTGACTCTATCCTTCAAAAACCTTAGCCTATAAACGGCTATTGTGGAGAAATGATTAATTTCCATCAATTAACTAAAAGAAATAGACTGTTCTATCACCTTCGAGAAGCGTAACTCAATCTGTGCCAGCAAGTCCTTCATCTCCGGCGCTATGTTTATCTGCTTATGCAAGCTCTTTATCTCCGTGAAGCAGTGTCTGCCTGTCAGTTCCTTTGTTTAAACAAGCCGCGCGAACGCGTTTTGCGCGTCGTAAAGATAAATAATAAATAATAAAGAAATAGGTAACAAAACCTTTTCTTGAAACGTTTTTATCAATTAGCATGGAAGTATATAGACGAGTAAGCTGTAACAACATAAGTTATGTTTTTGAAAACATTATACGAATATAGCGGATAGGTTACGGAGAGAAAATCAATGTATTGCAGTAACAAAAGCAGAAAGCAGTTCATTTTGTGCACGTGTCGACTTTATTAACAGTCAATAATGAGGAAGCAAACAGAAACGTGGAAATGATGCACACGTGCGACACACCAGAAAGTAAACACATGTTCCTCCTGCCTTCATCAACATTATATCCGTTTGTCCACATCAGAAACAAAACGAATGCTCTCTCTTTTGTTTACTCACTGCAAGTATCCAACTGTACTCCATCTGATACACACATTTCACCAGAAATACGAGGGTGGTCAGAAAATTTTCCGTCCTGATAGAAGATACAAAACACTTTTTCAGATAAATACGTAAAATATAAAGCTATTAACAGTGAAGCAAACAAATATATACAAATATAACAAATTGTAACTTAAAACTTAACTTATAAGACATGTATATAATTATAAATTCTCCGGGATCGCGAATTCATGTAAACTTATACACATCTTCAGCTGTCGTCATCGTTCCTTAACACTAGATGTTGATATGTTCTTGTTAGTATTGCCAAAATCTGAAAATAAAACAAATTTAAAAACAGAGTCGACTGCCGGTATTTCAAAATTCATTACACGATGTTTATTTATTCAAATAAATATATTTTCCCAAAGCATTAAATCTATCGCACCATTTAATTGTTTTAATAATTTAACTTCTGGATTTATTTACTGGTTAAATGACCAAAAATGATCTGCTACGGCCAATTTCTCAGTCTGTTTATATTTAATGTTACGAAAATATTCTTTTGTTCTGGTTTCTAAATTACGTTTTGTCTTTCCAACATAAACGTTATCACAATCGAAACAATTAAACTGATAAATACCAGATTTTTTTATTATTAGGAATTTTATCTTTTATATAGAAATGCAATAAATAATAATACTACATTTATTTTGAGGAACTAAAGTTATACCAAACTCTTTAAACATTTTTGAAAACGTTTCTTAACCCAAGGATGGCCAGTAAATTTTTTAAAATTATAATCGTCTTTTATTTTTGTAGGGGTAGAAATATCATTAACAGATTTTTGATATTTACAGTTTTTAATTTTTTTTATTTATAAAGTTTTGATTAAAACCATTAATTAAAGCAGTATTAATAATGTGTTTATATTATTTATTAAATTCATCTCTATTCTTTAATTTCTAAAGTTTGGAATATTTATGTTGAATTTATAAGGATTATCATTATCATCATTTATTATTATTATTATTATTATTATTATTATTATTATTATTATTATTATTATTATTATTATTATTATTATTATTATTATTATTATTATTATTATTATTATTATTATTATTATTATTATTATTATTATTATTATTATTATTATTATTATTATTATTATTATTATTATTATTATTATTATTATTATTATTATTATTATTATTATTATTATTATTATTATTATTATTATTATTATTATTATTATTATTATTATTATTATTATTATTATTATTATTATTATTATTATTATTATTATTATTATTATTATTATTATTATTATTATTATTATTATTATTATTATTATTATTATTATTATTATTATTATTATTATTATTATTATTATTATTATTATTATTATTATTATTATTATTATTATTATTATTATTATTATTATTATTATTATTATTATTATTATTATTATTATTATTATTATTATTATTATTATTATTATTATTATTATTATTATTATTATTATTATTATTATTAGTATAATTATTAGTATTATTAGTAGGATTATTATTAGTATTATTTATATATTTTTATTTATTTATTATTATTATTACTATTATTATTACTATTATTATTACTATTATTATATTTTCGGGAAGAAAATTCGTTAAAGAGATTAGAATACTTTAAATGCGTACTAGAGGAAGTTAAAAAGAAAAAAGTGTTACAAAACGGGCTGCAGTTGTTTCCAGGAATGTAGTGATAAGGTTACGAAAGCCAATAATGGTTGTGAGAGTGTCGCAACTTCCCGGGAAGCGAACTTGAGTCAGTTTTGTTGGAAACGGCTGGCGGGCGAAACCTTATTCCAGTTCACAAAGCCGCGACCCAGTACTACGGATCTCTCCCCATAAATAATTCATGCTCTAAATGTCCGGCTACAAGAAAACTGTAAACAAACTGGTAATTCATTCAAGACGTATCGTGTAGAATCGATTATCGGTAGGTTCCTACTAAATATCGCGGTCATTGACCTCGACAACTGCCTCATTCATCCAAATAGCGTTTAAAATTAACTTTTGCGTGAGCAAATGAAATTCTTAATGTCACTGAATAACATTAAGAGACTTATCAATGACGTCACCTACAATCGCTAAACGTTTCCTTGATTTTGGTGACCGATAATAGGTAATTAGTTACTTCGTCTCTGGTATTTCCGTAACTGTTACATTAAACTAATGACTCAATTTTTTGTGCCATTCCAAGTAGATATGGAATTCAATAACAAATTTCCTACACCGAGATATCGATCAGATTTGTTCGAGAATTCCGGAATCAAGCAAGGTGAAGAGACGACTAAAATTCGACGTTTCGGGATAGTACATTTCTCACATCATCAGGATATTTTAATAAATGTTACAACTACAAATGTAGTACTGGATATAACAAAAATATAAACAAAGACAAATCACTACTACTGCTGCGTGATTTATTTACTTTTTTGTGTAATTCACTTCCTCCAACGTTGTTATATCGGACGGTGAATGGAATGAGTAAAATTACGCTCAAATGAGTCCAGTGTTCATGGAGCATAGAGTTCCCCGACATTCGTCTTTCAGGATAGGGGAAAACCCCGGAAAAACCTTATTCAGCTAACTCACGCAATCACTGCTGATGAAACTTGGCTACATCATTTTGATCCTCAGAGCAAACAGCAAAGCTCAGTGCGGAAATCTCCTTCATCACCAACCCTTAAAAAAGTGGTTGCTTCTGCTGGGAAAGTTACGGTCATCTCATTCTTTGATATTCATGGAATGATTTATCAGCATGTTGTACCTGCACACACATCAGTAACTGGAATTTCCATTAAGCAGCCTGGATGCTGCACCACGATAATGCGCGGCCGCATATTGCCAATGTTGTTGCTGAATATGTTGATAAAATCAACGTGAAGTGCATCCCTCACCCTCCCTGTAGTCCGGATTTAACCCATGTGACTTTTTTCTATTCCCTAACTTGAAGAAACGTCTTCGTGGGAGGCATTATCCATCATCAGAAGCAGTGGTGAAGGCTGCGGAGGCGATTTTGAAGGATCTCTCAAAAATTGTTCCCAGGATGTCTTTGAAGACTGGCAGAAACGCTGGGACAAGTGCATCGCATTCAGGGGAGACTATTTTGAGAAGGACCATCAAAAGTATGAGGATGAGTAAAGGTACGTTGTCAAAAAAAGAATGTGATCATTCTTTATTGAACAGCCCTTGTATTTATTTTAAAAAATAAACATCGCGTAATGAATTTTGAAATACCAGCAGTTGATTCTGTTCGTAAGTTTATTTAATTTTCAGATTTTGGAAATACTGAAAAAAACATAATAATAATATAGTAACTTCCTTAACGACGAATTTGTTTTCTCTTGTGGTTTTCCTTGACTGAAGACGCGAAAGGATTAGTGAAATCGATTTTAACTTCAACTAATTGAATAAGAAAGATCTACATCATTTTTCTTAAGATACAAGGGGCGTCGAGAAAGTAAGTTCTGTTTCAAATTATCTCTGCTGCAGCGCTGCGATCGCAGTTCCGCACATGCGCGGTGGACGCTCTGTATCAAGGAGAAGAAACGAGCGTCATTGTGAGATCGCTGTCAGTCACGTATGCTTTGTTGTGCTTGTTTACAATGTCGGTGTTAATTGAAAATCCCGCCGATTGTGAAATCAGATCTGTGATTAGTGTTCTGGATGCTAGGATTGCGCCGCGCAATACAGAATAAGCGCCGAGGAATGCCGTCAAGTGTTGTGTTTCTTCACGACAACGCACGACCACACACTGCAAATGCAACGAGATACGTCCTACAGGGATTTGGCTGGGACGTGTACAGCCTGACCTCGCTCCTGGCGACTTTCATCTGTTTTTGCATCTCAAATCTTTCCTTGACGGTCAACACTTCAACAATGACGAAGAGCTGAAAGAAAATGTTTCCAACTGGTTGAAGACACAGGCGGTAAACTTCTATGAAAAAGGTATAGAAAAACTTGTGCGTCGCTATGACAAATGACTGCAAAATTTCTGTAGTTATGTGGAAGCGTAGTTTAAGAGTTGTAGAATTTTGTGCAATAAATAATTTTTCTGTATCTGTACGGAATTTAATTATATTACCAAACAGAACTTACTTCCTGGACGTACCTCGTAAGTGAAGGTTTTTGTTACAAATAGCTATATTTGTATAATTCTTTAATAATATTGTCATCTTCCAGGTATAAATATTTCATTGTCTTTGACAAGATAAGTTTATTTACTTAGTTTTCTTTTGTTTCCCCTAAAATCTTCTTGATGACGCAACTTGCGACATAATCCCCCCACACCCGGGCGACTCGAACTCAGTTCACGGTCGGTCATTGGTCACTTATCTAAATATCGTAAGAAAATCACAAAGGTTATTGCAACCGAAAACATTACAATTACTTGGAAATTACGTTGGCGTGTCAAAGTTCTAAATAAAATAAAGCTAGGTTAGGTAAACCTTTCACAGAATGAAAACTTGACTATGACGTTCGACTTGTGTACACGTAAAGTGTTGTGAGAAGGGTCTCGAACTGCAGGCCTCCTTCTTGACACGCAGCAGACGCAATAAAGATATAAAAGTAATGAATGACGTGACAGAAATCGTTTCGCATGTTAGGGTGCGTTAAAGCGTTGGTTGGTTCGTTCGCTCCGTCGAGCGATGAACTTGCCAGTAACTTTGTGTACATACATCACATTTAATTAATTTGTTGGGGACACTCTTACAAATTGTGCAAGAGAGGGCATGTGTGTACTCACGTGATTTCTCTACATCACGTTAATCCACGTAAACATTTGTAGAAGGGATTCATTTCATAGGTACAATGGGAGTACGTATATTTAACCGAAGTCAAATATTTTGTCAGCTGATCGCTATGTGATGGCTTGACATTCCATCCTCTTTGCATGGCCAGGACATGATTTCACATAAATCCTGTGCTTCACAAATACTACATTCTTTGTGTAGTAAGGTATTGTCCATCTCTTACAATTTACCAATTATGCAAGGGTCATTCAGAATGTACAGAACTTCTGAGAACATTACAGGAAATTCAAAACATGCGAGAGTGGTTTGAAAAGTTTCAAACCTAATAAAGATATCAGACATTTTTTCAGATATTTTTTCAGATTTTTTCTTCTTTTTCAGGTATAATTCTTATGTTTTTTTTATAGTTTCCTTGTAACTCTACACACTTCTCCCAGCGATGCTCCCATCTCTGTAACCCGTCCGAATAGTACTCGGCGTTTTTCAATATAGTCTCCTTGTAACTCTACACACTTCTCCCAGCGATGCTCCCATCTCTGTAACCCGTACTAATAGTACTCGACGTTTTTCAACATAGTCTCCTTGTAACTGTACACACTTCTCCCAGCGATGCTCCCATCTCTGTAACCCGTACAAATAGTACTCGACGTTTTTCAACATAGTCTCCTTGTAGCTCTACACACTTCTCCCAGCGATGCTCCCATCTCTGTAACCCCTACAAATAGTACTCGACGTTTTTCAACATAGTCTCCTTGTAACTATACACACTTCTCCCAGCGATGCTCCCATCTCTGTAACCCGTCCAAATAGTACTCGGCGTTTTTCAACATAGTCTCCTTGTAACTCTACACACTTGTCCCATCGATGCTCCCATCTCTGTAACTCGTCCATATAGTACTCGGCGTTTTTCAACATAGTCTCCTTGTAACTCTACACACTTCTCCCATCGATGCTCCCATCTCTGTAACTCGTCCATATAGTACTCGGCGTTTTTCAACATAGTGTCCTTGTAACTCTACACACTCCTCCCAGCGAAGCTCCGATCTCAGTAACCCGTCCAAGTAATACTCGACGTTTTTCTCTGCAAAATAATTGTCACGAAGGCGATTGCCTCTTCATTTGATGAAAATCTCTGTCCTCGAGCGCAATTTTTAGAT
Source organism: Mantis religiosa (assembly GCA_030765055.1). Classification (NCBI taxonomy): domain Eukaryota; kingdom Metazoa; phylum Arthropoda; class Insecta; order Mantodea; family Mantidae; genus Mantis; species Mantis religiosa. The sequence continues at coordinate 358,992,980 of CM060948.1, forward strand.
GAGGGAACAAAAAGAAGTCGCTTCGGGCTAGACCTGGTGAGTAAGGCAGATGGTCAGACAGTTCAAACCGTAATTGGTGGATTTTCGCCATTGCAACTGCTGAGTTGAGACGGTGCGTCGTCTTGGTGAAACAGGAATATTTTTTCTGCAACTTTGGCCGTTTTTCCTCAAGTTATGCGTTCAGCTTGTCAAGTAATGGGGCCTAGTATGCTCCTGTAATAATAATCGATCAGAATAACTCCATGACTATTCCAAAAGCGGTCGCTATCACTTTCCCAGCCGAGAAAGCAGTTTTTTCTTTTTTTCTTTTTTTTTTTCTTTTGGAGCCGCTTCCCTCTTTGCGGTCCACTGTTTGGACTGTATTTTTATTTCGGGCGTATAATGGTGTATCCAAGTTTTATGTACAGTAATTAATCGGCACCAAAAATTTGATTTATTGTGCCCAAACTGCGTCATGTTGGAAATGTTCATTCGAACATGGTTTTGGTCTAACGTGAGCAAACGCGGCACCCAACGCATGGACAGCTTTGTCATGTCTAAATGTTGATTTAATATGTGACAAACACGCTCTTATGATATGTTCACAGCTTCTGCTATCTCTCTCTCTTTAATTCGGCGGTCGTCTAGCACCATTTGGTGAACTTTGGCGATGTTTGCGTCGGTAGTTGTAGTTTTTGGACGTCCCCAATGTTCATCGTCTCCCAAGCTATTACGGCTACGTTTAAATTCAGCTGCCTAAAATTTCACTGTGGTAAATGATGGTGCAGGGCCCCCATACACAAAATTCAACTCATCTTTGATTTGCGTAGGCGTATTGCCTTTCAAAAACAAATATTTAATGAGAGCTCGATACTTGGTTTTGTCCATTTTCATAAAAACACTCACATCAACTTGCCCAAACTACTGTAATATAACAACTGAGCGTCCAAAATGGCTGAAACTTTGGTAAGTAACTGTCAACAGATGGATAACGAAATTCACTAGATTTTATTTACGAGTGCTGCCATCTTCATGTTGAGGTCGGAAACTCTTCAGACCACCCTCGTACATTTCATTTGTCATGGAAATATTCTTAACATGTATTTTAATCAAAACCGAAGAAAGTTCCTTATAAAGGGTCATTTATTAGAAAATAGTGGTGTTTTGTTTCTTTGGCAGATGACATCAAGTTGATATGTTTCGTTATTTATATTGAACTTTTCTTTATGGGTTAATGCTATTCAGGTGCACAAACTCACGTAACTTTTTCTAAAAATGCTTTTGTTTATTCATTGAGGACACAAAATGAGAGGAGGATATTATGGAATGCTATGTATTTTTCTAAACATAGATAAGTGGCTTTTAAATAAGACAGGAAATTAATGAGTACATATTATTTATAACTAACTGTGATGAATGTTGACTTGCAAAGAACTTGCTATTTATTTTGTTGTTATAAAAGCAGTGTATTTAGAGAAGTGCTACAAATGGAAGTTAACATGAAATAGTCGGGTATTACGGAATAAGTGGTTTAAAACATTAAAAAACTAATTTTATTTCATAAAACGTGTCACATGATTGGTTTAAAATATACGAAACATGTATAAACAAATATTTATAGGCCTAGAATATAGACTAAGTCTAGAATAACAGAAACAATATTTTGTTTGTGTTTCGATGAAGTTAATCTTTTAAAAATATACATGGTGTTCACTTTTATTCGATATTTCTCGCCGTGCGATTGAGCAAGAATGGCGTCATAGTTGACTAGTGAGAGCGCCGTCTATGCACTGTACAATGCTGTCATTGTCACTCATTCACAATGAGTCCAAGTGTATTTAAAAAAAAAACAGAATTTCTTATCTGGTCCCAACACTTAAAAAATAGGTGATAGAGTCAACATGAAAGGTTCAATGCCATGGCTGGGATTTGAACCACATATCTACTGATTTCCGTCCAGTCGCTCTAACCCATCGAGCTATCTTGATCAATGTGCCGTCATGACATTAAATTCTCCATTTGACTCGTATATTTCCCCGGTAGGCCACTAGGGTCTCTCGCCACTTCCAGGGTGTGAAACACGGATCTCCTGGTTTTCTTGGCATTGAATTCTTCCCGTTGACTATCAAAAACCTTAGCCTATATACGGCTAATATGAAGAAACGATTCATTTCCATCAATTAACTAAAATAATAAGAGTTAAATGATGAAGCCTGGGACTCAAGTACTTACGATAGTAAGTCGCCACAGACGGTATATGTCGGATACGAGAGCCCCTAGTGGTCTACTGGGGAAACATACGAGTCAAATGGAGAATTTAATGTCATGACGGCACGTTGGCCATGGTAGATCAATGTGTTAGAGCGACTGGACGTAAACCAGGAGATCTGTGGACTCGAAGAGGCTACCCAAATCATCTCATTAGAGTTGTAATATATATATATAAGGATACAACAATCAGCATACATATTGGAAATGGAATGTATAGTAAATGGATACATACAAATCAAGGTGTAAGACAGGGTTGCAGTTTGTCTCCTAACTGATTCATAATTTATATAGATGATCTGATTAGAGAGTGGATGTTTAAGATTAACGGAGGCATTCATCTTGCAGCAAATTTTATTCTTAAGACGATGCTATTTGCGGATGACCAAATAATTATAAGTAAAACTGAAGACGAGCTGCAAAGAGCAGTATATATTTTACAGAACTTTTGTAAGAATTATAATTTCAAAATGTTCACAAATAAAAAAAATACAATGGCGTTTCGAGGTAAATACACTGTTAGAACCAAAATAGTAATTGATGATATTATCTTAGAGCAAGTTACGGGTTTTAAATATTTGGGAACATATGTCAGTTATAAATATGAATTACCAATGTTTCAACAAATATGCGGCATAATAAATAGAAGCCTAAAAACTAAAACCAGAAAAAGAAATATGGATGAAATTTTATAAAGTAATGGCTGTGCCTGCTTTTCTTTTTGGTTCTGAAACATGGACATTAACAAAAGCAGACAAAAACAAGATACAGGCTGCCGAAATGAGATTTTTAAGAGCAGTAAAGGGACGTGCTCTTTTAGATAAAATTCCAAATGAAAAAATAAGAGAAGATTTAGAAATAAGTTTTTTAGAAGAAAAAATAATAAATTATTGAAATGAATGGAGAGAGCATATTGAGAGAATGCCGAGAGATAGGATCCCAAGAAGAGTTAGTCTATTTAGTTAACTCATGTGCACGTCGGCCGCTGCCTTTGACGAACTGGACGACTGAGCGACTGGACGGAAGCCAGGAGAACTGTGGCTCAAATCCCGGTAATGGCATTGAATTTTTGATGTTGACTTTATCAAAAACCTTAGCCTATATACGGCCAGTGTGAAGAAATGATTAGTTTCTATGAATTGGCTAAAATAGGAGCTGTTATAACTTGAACGCACCTAGTAAATTATTTAATTCCTTATCTATGTTGTAATATTATTTATGCTATCTACGAGGCTTAATTATAGCTATTAACCTTGTTTGTTCGCTTAGGAATTTGCGGTTTCCGCTTCGAAGTGCTCTTCTTTAAGGATAGCTTTTGTTAAACTGTAACAGATAGGCAAAGCGTATGAGGATGTCGTTAATACATACAATTTATGCCAAATAAGTTTGGTGGAGTCAATATTTTCGCGATATTGTTTGTTATTGGTTTTAATTTTAAAACGCTTAGACGCTTTTCATGTATGAAGTAATTAGCTTTATATGTCCCGGATATACAAAGGAATGACGATTTTAAAGCCTTACATAGCGAATACCAATTTAAGGTGAGAAGATACTGCCTATATCTGCTTAATACACAAATAATCATATGTTTTGGTTAATTAATTTTTTTTAAAAAGTGTACCGGAACCATAAAAAATGTGAAACTTAGCAAAACAGCTTTAATATAGAATATGAGTAGTTGTCAAGCAGTTTTTGGGATTACTCACTCAGATATTTTTTTTATTAAACGTGTATGTTTAATTTTCATCATTTTATTTAAATGAGCATAGAGTAGATTTTTAAAAGTTATTCCAAAGTGCAGGCCCCAAAGTCTGAGTTAGTTCCATGTGAAGCTGATAAAGCTTCATGTTAATTTGATTAAGCAAGTGAGTAATCTCAAAAACTGCTTGACAACTACTCATATTCTATATAAAAGGTATCTCACTTTTAACAACTTGACAATGTCTTCTTTAAAATATATAAGCTAGATGGCGTACAAGTAATTCTGTTACCATACTTATTACAACTATTAGAACATGGAGGTTACAAATGTTAACTCTCAACATCATTTCTATAAAAGAAAGTTGAAATTTTATGAAACATTACAAATTAAGAAGAGATATACTTTAGCAGATATTCACTTTCTTAACCTATGTTTAATTAATAACGTCACTCCAGTTTTTGCAAGAAAATATATAAAAAACAGGAAGAGTTGCACCCAACAAAAAATGGCGGAAAAAATGACAATTAAAACAGAAAAATTTCTACATTACAAAAAGCTTAATCAAATTAACATGCAGCTTTATCAACTTCACATGGAACTAACTCAGACTTTGGGACCTGCACTTTGGAATAATTTTGAAAATCTACTCTATGCTCATTTAAATAAAATGATGAAAATTAAACATACACGTTTAATAAAAAAAAAATATCTGAGTGAGTAATCTCAAAAACTGCTTGACAATTCTATATAAAAGATATCCCACTTTTAACAACTTGACAATGTCTTCTTTAAAACAGCTTTAAATTTGATATATTGATTACTGACTTCTCACGTAAGTCAGAACATTCCTGCTGCACAGTCTTGGCCCTCTGTATTCTCACTTGTTCTTTTCAAGTTCGTCTTCATTTGTCTTGCCTTCTTGGCCAGTTCTTCAACTATTTTATCTGCTTTCATGACTCGCAGCTCATCAATTTCTGTATATCACTACTATCATGATTAGCACATGTATTGTGTGAACTGGGCCTACTAACCTCAATATTACACGTGCTTTCATTGTCTATTCTACTTATACCTTCCACATTTAATTTTCTATGTTTAGTAAAACAATTGCCTATAAACTTTCTCTTTCCAAATGCTTTTGGCCTACACATATCATATATTCACTAATAACTAGTACAAAATATTATTCAGAACAAATAACTGTTCACATACTCAGCCAAAAACAAAAGAAAAACTAGTAGCATTGGAGTTACAGTGGTACCAGAAGGAAACTTGAAAGATCCCTTACAAAACAAGGCTTCGTTCACAAATATCTGTTCAGCATTACAGAAGTTATGATCGATTTTCTGAAAGCTTACAAAAAGGGGCGTGGCAAAAACTTAACACTCACTAATATAATTAGACAATTAGGTATAAAATATTGCTCCAATGAACTGTTTAACTACATATTTGTAATCTAGAGGGATGGCACTATAATAAAATGTAAAAGTGAAGTACCTTCTCACCTTAAGCCCACTACTCATTGTATACATAAGGAAGTACGAGGGCTGTTCAATAAAGAATGATCACAATCTTCTTTTGACAACGTACCTTTACTCATCCTCATAATTTTGATAGTCCTTCTCAAAATAGTCTCGCCTGAATGCGATGCACTTGTCCCAGCGTTTCTGCCAGTCTTCAGAGACATGCTAGAAACCATTTTTTGAGAGATCCTTCAAAATCGCCTCCGCAGCCTTCACCACTGCTTCTGATGATGGATAATGCCTCCCACGAAGGCGTTTCTTCAAGTTAGGGAATAGAAAAAAGTCATATGGAGCCAAATCCGGACTATAGAGAGGGTGAGAGATGCACTTCCCGTTGATTTTTGCAAGAAATTTGGCAACAACTTTGGCAATATGCGGCCACGCATTATCATGGTGCAGCATCCAGCCTGCTTCATGAAAATGTGGTCTTTTGCGCCTGATATGGACTTGCAATGTTTTCAGGACATACCTGTAGTATTGTCCAGTTACTGATGTGTGTGCAGGTACAACATGCTGATCAACCATTTCATGAATATCAAAAGAATGAGATGACTATAACTTTCCCAGCAGAAGCAACCACTTTTGCTTTTTTGGGGTTTGGTGATGAAGGAGATTTCCACACTAAGCTTTGCTGTTTACTCTCAGGATCAAAACGATGTAGCCAAGTTTCATCAGCAGTGATTACGTTTGAAAGAAACTCCGGATCTTCCTCTAACATCAACTTTAACTGAATGTTACCTCCATTGCAGCGGTAGGCGATACTGAACATGTCTGAACATGTCTGGTTCTCACAGGCGGGAACCAGTAGTACCAACAGTGAAACTACTACGGCGTGTTTGTTTCATATTAAGCCAACAGAATATAAGATTGAATTTTATTGCGAAAAATTATGACCGTAAACATTATGATCATTCTTTATGGAACAGCCCTCGTACGTAGTAAACCCATTTCTACAAATATTTATCTCTCTTAGAGGTAGAAATATAGAGAAAGTCATATGTGTGTACATATCATTGTTTGATTTGGAACAGTTTACTTTAGCCATCGCAGCTTCAGTAGTGGAAATCAATACACTTTTCTAGGAATGATGTGTAAATGATCAAGTGTGGAGAATGTTTTGAAGTTAGAAATTGGATTTTCAGAAGTAATATTTAGTTTGGGAGCACTGCTGATGGCTAAATTGTATTGCAACTCTCTCCCCATTTGAACTTTTGGCCTTTGTATGTCGCGACATGGCCGATAGCATGCAGACCAATGATCATTTCTGCATTACCCGTTTGTTTCGCGATAAAATAATAACGTGCGGGGCTTGTCGATATAAAGCATCTCGCGTGGCCAATAAACTCATGATTTCTGTTCCACTGAACAAAGATAACTCTACAAATTTGGTGTAAAGGATAAACTTTTGCTTTTGGAATAAAATGTATTGGATATATATTTTGTTTTCATCTCTACTCTAGAATTTAGAGGGTGCCGTGGAAGCCTATACCGATATACAGGGGTTCGTATATGTGGGTACCCAGTATTGATATATACAGGGTGTTTGGAAACGACACAGAACGAATATATAGATGTAGTTGTTCATTTCTTTCTTTTTTGTAAGAGGCATGTCCGTAAAATACGGTCTCCAATTTTATATAGTATAGAAACATATTTATTGTCAATGAATGTTAAATTGATGGAAAGGCGGAACTTACAGCTATTTTTCAACGTAATCTCCATTGCGATCGATGCACTTTTGCACGTGCTCTGGCAGTTTTTGTATACCCTTGTCGTAGCACTCTACCGCCAAGTTGCGCAGGTAGCGCTCAACCTCGTCGGTCTGAAAATGTGTTCCACCCAAGTGTGACTTCAACTCAGAAAACAGGTGATAATCACTAGGTACTAAGTCTGGACTGTAGGGGGGATGAGTGAGGATGTCCCATCCGAACTGGGCCAGGAGATCAGCCGAGCAATTTTAGGACCCACGGCAAACTCATGTCAATCGTATCTTACCGACTTCAGGGATATACTCACCGAGGTCTACTTCCCATTAGTCCCGGCCCCGTAGGACCTGAACCCGGGCCTCATCTGTTATTTCCATTAGGACAGCACCTATTTTATAAGCTGCCCCCCCCCCGCCTGCACACGACAGACGGGACGGAAGTGGATACGCCACTTACGCGCCAGTCCTTAATGAACCAGCTATCAAATAACCTTGGTAGGGCCGCCAGTGTCTAGCTCACCAGCTACTAGCTCTGCAGGCTAGTCCCCGGGACTTATGAGGCAACCCTCTACCCCCTCCGGGCGGCCAATGTTAGCCTGGCGAGAGGTACCCAATTGCCCGTGGGTGACGGGAACCATCTGCCCCCTCGAGACCAACCCAATCCGAACAGCTCCCATGCGGGAGGGGCTCGTTATGTTCTGCCCGAGGTTCCTCTAGTAACGTCAGAGGTACCACGAGTGCTAGGGGTCCGTAGCGCCCGCACTTTGGCAGCTAAAAGGGACGGATCCCTTCCCCTACGGGAGACTTCAGGGATAAGTTCGCACAACACGCGAACTGTCACACGCCGATTTTAAGCATTTCCTGCTCCACTTTTGCAATTATTTCGCCTGAAACCGAAGGCCGACCAGAACGCTGTTCGTCATGGACGTCTGTACGTCCGTCTTTGAACTCTCTGACCCAGCTTCGCACGTTTTGGACGTCCATACACTGTGGCCCATTGACTTCACATAACTGCCGATGAATTTCAGTGGGGGTAGTGCGCTTGGCACTCAAAAAAAAAAGTATCACTACACGCAACTCGCACTTGGTGGCGGAAGTGATAGGAAGCTCCTACGCAAACGACTGCCCAGCCAAGACTAATGGCTGCAGCGGGTTCATTGTGGTGGGGATATGAAGGGGTGAAACCAAGCTACACGCCAGTGTTGCCAGATCTCGCGTAATGGCGTTTGTCACGGCTCCAGAGCCCTCGAGACATTATTTTAAGGACACGCCTCGTAATTTACGTCCTCCAACGTTAAGTCATATCGGACGATGAATGGAATGGATGAAATGATGCTCAAATGAATCCAGGGTCCGTGGAGCTTAGAGTTACCCGACATTCCTCTTGGAGGATAAGGGAAAACCCCGGGAAAAGCCTTATCTAGGTAACTCACAATGTTTGAAATTCGAGCTTGGGACTTCTTGAACGTGAGACAGGTACGCTACTATCTACGCTACCAAGGCGTACATGGAGTTGCTGAGCCCGCCTCCGTAGCGTAGATGGTAGTATGTCTGCCTCACGTTCAAGAGGTCTCGAGTTCGAATCTCGGTCAGGGTGAGTTACCTGGATAAGGTTTTTCCTGGGTTTTCCCTTATCCTTCAAGAGGAATGTCGGGTAACTCTAAGCTCCATGGACCCTGGACTCATTTGAGCATCATTTGATCCAATTCATTCACCGTCCGATATGACTTAAGTTGGAGGACGTAAAACTACAAAAAAGGTAGTTGCTCAGTTTCTATGTGATACATGTCGATAATTGTTACCGCCAATATAGGCATACAAACACCCCAGAATGAGTGTCGATTAGGCAGTTACAGGAACAACGCGCTGCGTGCCTCACGCTATCGAATTTGGCAGGTAGGTGATACACCGTGTCACCTGCTGTAGCTGTTTGTGAACATACCGACACTCTCCACGGTAGCTTGCTGCTACAAAGAATTTCTTTGGCTTATGAAACCGCAATAAAAAAAGATATTCTTTAGTTATTTGTTTATGGGTGTTTAACGTGTTCCAAAGTTCCGTTATAACAGTCGATGATGTGAAATAACCTGGAAGACATATGCATCTTAAATATTTTAGAGGAAAGTTAATATAAGTGGGATTGAAGATGGAAGCATTAAATGATAAAAAGAACAGAGAACGATATCAAAGAATTGTAGATAAAATTAACCAAAGCTAAATGCCTTATGCAATGAGACAAGCATTTTATTTCACATGTTTGATAATACTAAATGAAGCATTTGTAACTTAAAAGGAAACTGATTATATTTACAGTAAGTGGTTGAAAGTATTGTACAATTATGATCATAGCCAAATGCTATGAAGTTAAAGATATAAATATTATTGTAGCTATTTCTACAATTTATTCTATCGCGACTAGCGACAACGGCACAGACAGTGTGGTGCGGAGAGATAAGGGACTGTTAGTGCAGCACGGAGATAAAAGCTTTTCCGAAACAAATAAAGTTTGATAAATGGAAAATTCTATTTATATCTTGATTGATACAGAACACTATACAACCGTCTGGAATCATGAATGATCGCATAAAAGAAGCCGTGGCTAGTTTATCAGACAGCCGTAATGAGAGTTCTAATCAGAGTCGAACTGATAGTTGAGAATCGTCCGCGTAATACCCACCTCGGTAGCGTGTCTGCCTCACGTTCAAGAGGTGCGGAGTTCGAATATTGGTCAGGGCGAGGTACCTGAATAAGAATTTTTACGGGGTTTTCCCTTATCCTGAAAGACGAATGTCGGGTAGCTCTTAGCTCTATGGACGCTGGGCATCATTTCACCAATTCCATTCATCGTCCGATTTGACTTAATTTTGGAGGACGAAAATTACAACAACAACAACAACAACAAAAAGTCCACGTAAAACTGTGTTGTAAAGTGAACTCTTTTGTTTTTGGTAATCGACCTTGGAAGATTGTATGTGTGTATGTTACGCAATTCTGCTACTGTAAGGTTCGACCAAAGTGTGTGTAAATAAATAAAAATAAATATAAATAAATAAATATAAATAAATATAAATAAAAATAAATAAAGAAATATAAATAAAGTAATAATATAAATTAAGAAATAAGATAAATTAAGAATTAAAAATAATAAGAAATTAAGAATTAAAAATAATAATAAATTAAGAATTAAAAATAATAATAAAATAAGAATTAAAAATAATAAGAAATTAAGAATTAAAAATAATAAGAAATTAAGAATTGAAAATAATAAGACATTAAGAATTAAAAATAATAAGAAATTTAGAATTAAAAATGATAAGAAATTTAGAATTAAAAATAATAAGAAATTTAGAATTGAAAATAATAAGAAATTTAGAATTAAAAATAATAAGAAATTTAGAATTAAAAATAATAAGAAATTAAGAATTAAAAATAATAAGAAATTAAGAATTGAAAATAATAAGAAATTAAGAATTAAAAATAATCAGAAATTAAGAATTAAAAATAATAGGAAATTAAGAATTAAAAATAGGAAATTAAGAATTAAAAATAGTAAATCAGGAATTAAAAATAATAAATCAGGAATTAAAAATAATAAATTAAGAATTAAAAATAATAAATTAAGAATTAAAAATAAATTAAGAAATGTGAATAAATATTTTTTTAAGATTGTAAAAATTCCTTTAAGACATCATATTAGAAAAAACATAATGCTTAAATAAAAAAGTTATATTGCCTTTATATATCACTCTGTTATAAAGTATTGTCGTCAGATTTTATTCTTCAGCTTAGTTTTTGTTGATAGAGGTAAGCTTACATTATACTCATTTTACGCCCTCCTCTGTGTCGTATGTGTGTCTGCCCCACATTCAAGAGGTATCGAGTTCGTATCTCGCTATTTGAATAATCCCGGAATATTAATTATTAAACGGTTTCAAATTATTAGTGTAACTGAACAATGCAACTTTGGAAGAACATCACACAAGTATTAATTTGTAATTACCGAACAATTATTGCTCTCGCGGATACAAATTGGACCTTTGATGTTGTATATAAGAAACGGTTGTCCGAGAACTAAGCGGGGAGGTCCGATGTTACAGGGTTCCACTTTACGGTGCATTTGTGCCGCTCTATAACGCAAAGACTACTTACTGTTGGTTTACATAACTTGGCGCGAAATGCGACTCTAGGCCACGGAGTACAAAGTAGTACCCATGTAGCGACCATGACTTCCCTTTTGAAATATTTTGTAAATATTTACTATTTATCATGTAGCAGTATTCCTTTACTTTCGGTGCAAAGTCGAAACAATACCCAAATACATTTGCATATGTTACCTAAAGTATATGCTACTTTTACTGCTATTAATATAGATCTTTGCCAACCTCTGTAACGTAGGGATAGCGTACCTTCCTTAGGTTCAATAGGTCCCCGAGTTGGCATCTAGAGTTATCTGAATGAGGTTATTAAAGGTTTTCTTTTACCTTGTACTGAAAGATGAATGTTTCGTGACTAAGAGCTCTATGAACACTAGACTCATTTGAGCATTATTTCATTCATCGTCTGATATGACTTAAGCTTGAAGGTGTTCTCCTATCCCGAAATATCACTGTCTGGTAACTCTAAGCTCTATGTACCTGGACTCATTTGAACATTATTTCATTCATCGTCTGATATGACTTAAGCTTGAAGGTTTTCTCCTATCCCGAAATATGACTGTCTGGTAACTCTAAGCTCTATGCACCTGGACTCATTTGAACATCATTCCATCCATAGTCTGATATGACAACTTTGAAGGTCTTCCCCCTATTTTGAAAGATGAATGGTAACTCTGAGTTCTATGTAGCCTAGACTCATTTGAAAATCATTTGTCATCGTCTGATATGACAACGTTGGTGGTTTGCCCAAGTCCTGAAAGATGAATGTCTGGTAACTCTAAGCTCTATGTACTCTGGACTCATTCCAACAACATTTCATTCATCATCCGTTATGACTTACCTTTGGACGTTTTCCCTTATCCTGAAAGATGAATAACTGGCAACTCTAAGCTCTATGTACTCTAGACTCATTCCAACAACATTTCATTCATCATCCGTTATGACTTACCGTTGGACGTTTTCCCTTATCCTGAAAGATGAATGTCTGGTAACTCTAAGCTCTATGTACCCTAGACTAATTCCAACAACATTTCATTCATCATCCGTTATGACTTACCGTTGGACGTTTTCCCTTATCCAGAAAGATGAATGTCTGGTAACTCTAAGCTCTATGTACTCTAGACTAATTCCAACAACATTTCATTCATCATCCGTTATGACTTACCGTTGGACGTTTTCCCTTATCCTGAAAGATGAATGTCTGGTAACTCTAAGCTCTATGTACTCTAGACTCATTCCAACAACATTTCATTCATCATCCGTTATGACTTACCGTTGGACGTTTTCCCTTATCCTGAAAGATGAATGTCTGGTAACTCTAAGCTCTATGTACTCTAGACTCATTCCAACAACATTTCATTCATCATCCGTTATGACTTACCGTTGGACGTTTTCTCTTATCCTGAAAGATGAATGCCTGCTAACTCTATGTACCCTGTACTCATATGAACATCATTTCATTTATTTTCCGATATGACTTAAGGTCTTCCCTTGTCCCGAAAGATGAATGTCGAGTAAATCTAGGCTATATGTATCCTGGACTCATTCGAACATTATTTGGATTCATCGTCCGATGTGAATTATAATTGGAAGCTTTCCCTTAACCTGAAAGTTGAGTGTCTGGCAGCTCTAAGCTCTATGTGTCCTGTACTCATTAGAACATTATTTCAATTCATCGTCCGATATGACTTAACATTGTAAGTTTTCCCTTATCCTGAAAGATGAATGTCGGGTGGCTCTTAGCTCTATGGACCCTGGGCTCATTTGTGCATCATTTCACCAATTCCATTCATCGTCCGATATGACTTAATTTTGGAGGACGAAAATTACAAAAAAAGTCCGCGTAAAACTGTGTTGTGAAAGTGAACTCTTTTGTTTTTGGTAATCGACCGTGGAAGATTGTATGTGTGTATGTTACGTAGTTCTGCTACTGTAAGGTTTGACCAAACTGTGTTTCTACGGAAATAAAGAACATTTTGAATTTCTGCAAGTTGGGCTTTTAATTCTACGAACCCATTAAGGCACAATATTTTTAATGAAACTAAATTAATCATGGTTGGTTGAACTTCCTTCAGCTCTTCCATTTCGGCGTTCGTATAGCGCTCCATATCGCTTGGATTTGCTAAGTACGCGCAAACTCCTTCCTGTTAGGACGGAATGTGTAGTTTTACACTGAAGAGCAACCCTGCAATTGTCCGAGTTATTAGTCGACTTTTTCACAAGTAGCTGCCCTTTGCCCCATTACCTGAAACGTAGGCTAGGGTCACTGATAAAGAGCAAGGAGTAATGTTTTTGTTTTCGTGGCCGGTGCGTCCCAATAACAACTTTTGAGGTTCGCACACCAGTGGTTCCTGCGCTGCCTAATCACAAAATCATGTAATATCTGATGCCGCAAAAATTATATCGTTCGGTGTCGTTTTGAAACGTCCTGTATAAGTTCATTATACAGGGTGTTAACGAACTACACCGAAATAATTTCGGCGATGGTAGACTGACTAATGTATTCATATTTATTGCAACTTAATACAGTGCCATTTGTAATTAATTTGTAATACATACTCTCTCTTAAAAAGTAAACGATTAGAAGTGTCAAAAAATTGTCATTCATCTTCTCTCTCTCTCTCTCTCTCTCTCTCAAACACACACATATATAATATATATATATATATATATATATATATATATATATATATATATATATATGTATATGACATTGCTGGACTGCTAATGCGGATGACTTAATGGTAGGATCTATAACGGTAGTACGATTGCAGAAGGCAATAAATGAAATCCAGAAATTTTGTGAAGATTGGGGAATAAAAATAAAGATAAATAATTCGAGAATTGTGGTCTTCAAGGAGGGAGTTGAACTAAGAAAAGATGAAAAGTGGGTACTAAATGGCAAAAGGGTAAAAGTGGCCAATGAATTTGAAAACTTAGTAGTAAGGTTGAATAGAAATGGAAAGTGGGGAGCACACAGGAGAAAAATTGAATCAAAAGGAAGGACGGAAATAAATGGAATAGGAATATGCAAATATAAACTAGAAATGGCAACCAAATGGTTAGAAAGAATGTATGAAGCACTAGTTGAATCCAAAATGTTGTATGCAGTGGAGATCTGTGGGGGGGGGGGGGCGCAGAGGTAAACAAAACAGTGCACCAAAAGTACAGAAGATTTTGTAAAGAGCGTCTAGGCTTACCAAGGTCAGCACCTAGGGAAGTAGCTTAAGTAGAATTGGGAAAGACATGAAGAAATGGAATAATAATAGAAAGAATAATAAAATGTTGGGATGTGTGTTTGGTTAAAGAAGGGGAAATTATGAAATTATACATGAGACAACAAAAAAGATTAGAGAACTGACATAGTTGGTGGGCACAGATAGGAGCATTTATGGAAAATACAGGAATGGGAGATATATGGGGATTAGAGGAAAGGAATACAAGCGATGTGGGTAAATTGTTAAAATGCAGAATAGAAGACATAGAAAGACAAGAAATATGGGGAAGTCTAGAAAATATGAAATCATTACAATTTTACAAGCAAATAAAAAGGAATTGGGGACGAGAAGCATATGTAGATTACTGCAATAGGCAAGAGAGAGAAGGGTTAGCATGGATGAGAACAGGAATAATACTTTTAAGAGGGATAAGAGGTAGGGAAAAGGGAATTTGGGAAATATGTGTGAGAAAAGAAAGCATAGAACACTATGTAACAGAATGCGAGGAGGTTGCAATGTGGAGAAAAGAGGTTTGGGAAGAAAAATGGGAGAAAGTAGAGAAGAGGATAGTAGCTATAAAAATGTTAACGGGCAGGAAGGAAAAGAAGGTAAGAAGTATTGGTGAGTTCTTGAAGAAAGTAACAGAAAAGTGTGCAAGAAATGTAAAGAATATAAGAAAGGAAGATGTGGGGGAAGAAAGGCAGTAATTAAGTAATCAAGGAGGTATGGAGGTTAAGAGCTACCTAGCAGAGCAAAAGACCAGGGTGTCATGTAAGCCAAGGTAGCAACAAGGTAAACACAAATAAATGTAGCCTGAAGTTGTAAATTGTAAAATTTTGGAATATGCACAATAAAATACAGTCTAGCATATATATATATATAACATAATTATTCAAAATCATAGAAGTTGTCATCAAAATATTCATCTATACTGTAATAGGCTCTGCTTAACAAGAAATTAGTCAGTTTAGATTTAAACTTAGCAGCTGACACGGTATTTTTTAGGCTTTCCGGAAGCTTATTAAGTAGTTTTGGACCAAAGTGTTGGGGCTTATGTTCAACAAGTTTTAGCCTGTAACCTTTAACTATATAGTTATTCTTTCCCCTTGTTTCACATGTGTGGATGTCGGAATTTGTGGAGGTTATATTCCTGTTATGTACAAAAAGTATTGTTCGCAGAATAAATATGCAGGGAAGAGTAAGTATGTTTAATTTTTTAAAATATGCCCTGCATGAACAGGTACGTGTTATTTTTGGCATGTATGTGATAGCTCTTTTCTGTAAGAGAAAAATTCCGTTAAAGTTTAATTTTGAAGTGTGTCCCCACAGCTCGATGCCATAAGAAATGTGTGAATATATTAATGCAAAATATACTAACTTACTAGTATCTACTGAGAGAAAATTGGCTAAATATCGCAACAAAAAAAGGCCTGAGCTTAATTTACTTTCTAGTTTTTCAATGTGGTTGTTCCAAGTTAACTTGTCATCAAGGATTAAATATAAAATATTTACACTTTTTACACACTGGACTAGACTATTGCCTATATTAAGCTGGGGTTCGAAAGGAGTCTCTTAAAATCAAATAGAATTAATTCGCTTTTTTTGTGCATTAGCACACAGCCTGAAAGCATTAAAATATTATGCCACGATATTGAAGGTCAAATTTGCATTGATTTCTAGATTTAGTAAGTTGCTGTTGCTGAAACCCAGTGTGGCATCGTCTGCATACAAACTTAAAGCTGCATTACCTGTAAGCAAGTTGAAATAGTCTGCGGCTAAACATAACGCAGTTGTGTTAAACTTAATTGATGTCAGATGCTTATAAGTTGGTATTTAAACAAGGTGGGTGTTATTGTTATATCAGAATGTCTTTAAAACTGCTTCCCGAGTATATAAAAGTCTATGCTGATAGCTCGTTATTGGAAAATGAAATGTGTAGTGTTTAACACCCACTTTTACTACATACGGTACCGCAGACGGTGACACTGACCATACATGAGATGAAGATGGAGCACCGGTGGAGTGAGATGGCAGGGGAAGCCGGAGATCCCGGAGAAAACCCACCTTAGCACCGAGTTGTCCATCACAAATATCACTTTGTGGATGCCTGGGATAAAGCCCGGGCCGCCTTGGTGAGAGTCGTGTGGTCTAACCACTCAACCAGGACGCGACCTACTCATTTAAGCATTCTCAGGATTTAGTGCCTCAAAGGTCTCTCAAATCTCATACAAATCACCTACCAGTGCGACACTGAACAGTGATTACCTATCTTCTTGTATCATGTAGCCTATTCTAGTGGTATTTATGTAACTATTTTCGTGGTCCAAATCCTAACGCAAAAAACTGGTGTTGTAAAGATCATTGGTTCGGTTCCTGTCATGTAATTAATTATTTTTCATCGTCTTTTTAATAAGTAAATTCTAATACGCAGAAATGGATTGATTCATAACCAAAAACAAAATCTGATTGTCCAGTGTAATGACCATTTTTGGGCACAGTAGAACAGTCGTTCCTGCGCAGCTGTCAACTTTGCATTGAAAACGCAGGTTGCCATTTCGGGGAGTTCCTATAAATCTGACATAAAGAGTTGCATTTAACTTTTTCCATTCTTTACACCACATCTCATTTAGACGTACAGCATGTCAAAAGGATTAAGCAGGATTTAACCTTTGTTACAAAGAATAGTAATTGATTGTGCTAAAAGGAGGGGTTACTCCGTAGAATGAATACATTTATGCAAGCTTAGACAAAATAATAAAAAGAGAGAACCAATCAAACAACACAAAGATAAATAAACAAAAAGACAAAAGGTAAAGAAGACCCGAACTCGCTTACATTTGACTTGAAAGCTAATGTCATAACCAGATCTAGGAAGTTCGTACCGACTTCCTTGAGTAGTGTAAGAGTGGCCAGGCATGGCTATAGCACGCAGCGCTACTAGCAAAGGCAAAGGTTCATCACAGAATGCAACTCATTACTACAAAACAGGTGTAACTGCATGACACAGAGCTAGGAAGTTCGTACCGATTTCCTTGAGCGGTGTAAGAGCGGCCAGGCATGGCTATGCCACGCAGCGCTAATAGCAACGGCAAGGTTCATCGTAGAATGCAACTCATTACTACAAAACAGGTGTAACTCCATGACACAGAGCTAGGAAGTTCGTACCGATTTTCTTGAGCAGTGTAAGAATGGCCAAGGGCAAGGTTCATCGTAGAATGCAACTCATTACAGCAAAACAGGTGTAACTGCATGAGACAGAGCTAGGAAGTTCGTACCGATTTCCTTGAGTAGTGTAAAAGCGGCCAGGCATGGCTATACCACGCAGCGCTACTAGCAAGGGCAAGCTTCATCGTAGAATGAAACTCATTACTACAAGACAGGTGTAACTGCATGACAAAGAGCTAGGAATTTCGTACCGATTTCCTTGAGTAGCGTAAGAGCGGCCATGCATGGCTATACCACGCAGCGCTACTAGCAAAGGCAAGGTTCATCACAGAATGCAACTCATTACAACAAAACAGGTGTAACTGCATGACACAGAGCTAGGAAATTCGTACCGATTTCCTTGAGCAGTGTAAGAGCGGCCAGGCATGGCTATGCCACGCAGTGCTAATAGCAACGGCAAGGTTCATCGTAGAATGCAACTCATTACTACAAAACAGGTGTAGCTGCATGACACAGAGCTAGGAAGTTCGTACCGATTTCCTTGAGCGGTGTAAGAGCGGCCAGGCATGGCTATGCCACGCAGCGCTAATAGCAACGGCAAGGTTCATCGTAGAATGCAACTCATTACTACAAAACAGGTGTAACTGCATGACACTGAGCTAGGAAGTTGGTACCGATTTTCTTGAGCAGTGTAAGAACGGCCAAGGGCAAGGTACATCGTAGAATGCAACTCATTACAGCAAAACAGGTGTAACTGCATGAGACAGAGCTAGGAAGTTCGTACCGATTTCCTTGAGTAGTGTAAAAGCGGCCAGGCATGGCTATACCACGCAGCGCTACTAGCAAGGGCAAGCTTCATCGTAGAATGAAACTCATTACTACAAGACAGGTGTAACTGCATGACAAAGAGCTAGGAATTTCGTACCGATTTCCTTGAGTAGTGTAAGAGCGGCCATGCATGGCTATACCACGCAGCGCTACTAGCAAGGGCAAGGTTCATCACAGAATGCAACTCATTACTACAAAACAGTTGTAACTGCATGAGACAGAGTTAGGAAGTTCGTAACGATTTCCTTGAGCAGTGTAAGAGCGGCCAGGCATGGCTATACCACGCAGCGCTACTAGCAAGAGCAAGGTTCATCGTAGAATACAACTCATTACAGCAAAACTGGTGTAACTGCATGACACAGAACTAGGAAGTTCGTACCGATTTCCTTGAGCAGTGTAAGAGCGGCCATGCATGGCTATACCACGCAGCGCTACTAGCAAGGGCAAGGTTCATCGTAGAATGCAACTCATTACTACAAAACAGTTGTAACTGCATGAGACAGAGCTAGGAATTTCGTACCGATTTCCTTGAGCAGTGTAAGAGCGGCCAGGCATGGCGATGCCACGCAGTGCTAATAGCAACGGCAAGGTTCATCGTAGAATGCAACTCATTACTACAAAACAGGTGTAACTGCATGACACAGAGCTAGGAAGTTCGTACCGATTTCCTTGAGCGGTGTAAGAGCGGCCAGGCATGGCTATGCCACACAGCGCTAATAGCCACGGCAAGGTTCATCGTAGAATGCAACTCATTACTACAAAACAGGTGTAACTGCATGACACAGAGCTAGGAAGTTCGTACCGATTTTCTTGAGCAGTCTAAGAACGGCCAAGGGCAAGGTTCATCGTAGAATGCAACTCATTACAGCAAAACAGGTGTAACTGCATGAGACAGAGCTAGGAAGTTCGTACCGATTTCCTTGAGTAGTGTAAAAGCGGCCAGGCATGGCTATACCACGCAGCGCTACTAGCAAGGGCAATCTTCATCGTAGAATGAAACTCATTACTACAAGACAGGTGTAACTGCATGACAAAGAGCTAGGAATTTCGTACCGATTTCCTTGAGTAGTGTAAGAGCGGCCATGCATGGCTATACCACGCAGCGCTACTAGCAAGGGCAAGGTTCATCGTAGAATGCAACTCATTACTACAAAACAGTTGTAACTGCATGAGACAGAGTTAGGAAGTTCGTACCGATTTCCTTGAGCAGCGTAAGAGCGGCCAGTCATGGCTATACCACGCAGCGCTACTAGCAGGGGCAAGGTTTATCGTAGAATGCAACTCATTACTACAAAACAGTTGTAACTGCATGAGACAGAGCTAGGAAGTTCGTGCCGATTTCCTTGAGTAGTGTAAGAGCGGCCAGGCATGGCTATACCACGCAGCTCTACTAGCAAGGGCAAGGTTCATCGTAGAATACAACTCATTACTACAAAACAGGTGTAACTGCATGACACAGAGCTAGGAAATTCGTACCGATTTCCTTGAGCAGATTAAGAGCGGCCATGCATGGCTATACCACGCAGCGCTACTAGCAAGGTCAAGGTTCATCACAGAATGCAACTCATTACTACAAAACAGTTGTAACTGCATGAGACAGAGCTAGGAAGTTCGTGCCGATTTCCTTGAGCAGTGTAAGAGCGGCCAGGCATGGTTATACCACGCAGCGCTACTAGCAAGGTCAAGGTTCATCGTAGAATGCAACTCATTACAGCAAAACAGGTGTAACTGCATGACACAGAGCTAGGAAGTTCGTACCGATTTCCTTGAGCAGTGTAAGAGCGGCCATGCATGGCTATACCACGCAGCACTACTAGCAAGGGCAAGGTTCATCACAGAATGCAACTCATTACTACAAAACAGTTGTAACTGCATGAGACAGAGCTAGGAACTTCGTGCCGATTTCCTTGAGTAGCGTAAGAGCGGCCAGGCATGGCTATACCACGCAGCGCTACTAGCAAGGGCAAGCTTCATCGTAGAATGCAACTCATTACTACAAAACAGGTGTAACTGCATGACACAGAACTAGGAAGTTCGTACCGATTTCCTTGAGCAGTGTAAGAGCGGCCATGCATGGCTATACCACGCAGCGCTACTAGCAAGGGCAAGGTTCATCACAGAATGCAACTCATTACTACAAAACAGTTGTAACTGCATGAGACAGAGCTAGGATGTTCGTAACGATTTTCTTGAGTAGTGTAAGAGCGGCCATGCATGGCTATACCACGCAGCGCTACTAGCAAGGGCAAGGTTCATCGTAGAATGCAACTCATTACTACAAAACAGTTGTAACTACATGAGACAGAGCTAGGAAGTTCGTACCGATTTCCTTGAGCAGTGTAAGAGCGGCCAGGAATCGATATATCACGCAGCGATACTAGCAAGGGCAAAGTTCATCGTAGAATACAACTCATTACTACAAAACAGTTGTAACTGCATGAGACAGAGTTAGGAAGTTCGTGCCGATTTCCTTGAGTAGTGTAAGAGCGGCCAGGCACGGCTATACCACGCAGCTCTACTAGCAAGGGCAAGGTTCATCATAGAATGCAAATCATTACTACAAAACAGGTGTAACTGCACCACAGTGCTAGGAAGTTCGTACAGATTTCCTTGAGCAGTGTAAGAGCGGCCAGGCATGGCTATACCACGCAGCGCTACTAGCAAGGGCAAGGTTCATCGTAGAATGCAACTCATTACTACAAAACAGGTGTAACTGCATGACACAGTGCACGTTGGTTGGAAGACATTCGAATAACATCTTTGTTGTGCTTTAAAGACGAGCAACTAAATTTGCTGTACAACCATTGTATGTTTTCTAGAAGTGCACTTATTCATGTCCCTATTTACTTCATTGTTTACATTTACATTTCACTGGGATAGTTCAGTAAACACGGAAGAAAGAGAAGCCAGATCGAGAAACTAAATTAGCTGAATCATTAACGAATTTGCAACAGATTATCAATCTACTAAATCTTGTTTTATGGGACATAGAATGAGTTTTTCATTTGAAAGGCTTCAGAGGTACATTACTGTTTTAAGTAATACGGCCGCAGATGTGTAAATATGTAGTAATATTCCTGCTTTGACATTTTGTCTAGTACGAGTCTTCAGATATTTAAGAAAGTGATTTTCATTTTGTGTGTATTATTTTAGAGTCGATCAGGAAATGTTACAATCCGCGATATCATTGCTTGGGTGTTAGCACAATGTGCCTATTTAAATAATGAGATCAACCACAGAAAAACCCTATGTACTTTATAAGGATTTGTATGTTGTACATAATGATCTAAGTAGATGTGCATTTATGAATGTCTCATAGTCATTTTTTCTCTGGGCAACCGGTTTCAAAGCCTCTCCGCTGTGCGTTTCTTATCTATGACTTCTTTGGATGCTGGGAGGAGGTCGGTCGCAACCTGCATAGCGAACGGCGGGCGGAACGAACTTCCTAGGTCTGGTTATTACCATTGCGCCAGAGACAACAAACCAAGACAGTTGCAGACATCACCTCCAAAAATGGCATTTCCGTGGGATCTGTGCACACAATCCTGCAGAGCTGAAAATGCTCAATCGGAGACACTCCAAAACAACGTTTCCACTCGCTGAATCATATCGTCAGACCGGCTGGCACGAGGCCGTGACTGTCTTTGTTTGTTGTCACACGATGTTCTGCCTTCATTGAGCTGTCGCACACAGGAACGTACATTAGACACATACATGGTACCATCACCACATACCTCACCCAGGCTGGCTGGTATGGGCCGTGACTGTCTTGGTTTGTTGTCACACGACGTTCTGCCTTCATTGAACTGTGGCACCCAGGAACGTACATTAGACACATCCATGGCGCCATCACCACATACCTCACTCAGACTGGCTGGTACGAGGCCGTGACTGTCTTCGTTTGTTGTCACACGATGTTCTGCCTTCATTGAACTGTCGCACCCAGGAACGTACATTAGACACATCCATGGTACCATCACCACATGCCTCACTCATACTGGCTGGTGCGAGGCCGTGACTGTCTTGGTTTGTCACACGACGTTCTGCCTTCATTTAACTGTCGCACCCAGGAACGTACATTAGACACATCCATGGCGCCATCACCACATACCTCACTCAGACTGGCTGGTACGAGGCCGTGACTGTCTTGGTTTGTTGTCACACGATGTTCTGCCTTCAATGAACTGACGTACCCAGGAACGTACATTAGACACATCCATGGTACCATCACCACATGCCTCACTCAGACTGGCTGGTACGAGGCCGTGACTGTCTTGGTTTGTTGTCACACGATGTTCTGCCTTCATTGAACTGTCGTACCCAGGAACGTACATTAGACACATCCATGGTACCATCACCACATGCCTCACTCAGACTGGTTGGTACGAGGCCGTGACTATCTTGGTTTGTTGTCACACGATGTTCAGCCTTCATTGAACTGTCGTACCCAGGAACGCACATCGGACATATCCGTGGTACCGTCACCACATGTCTCACTCAGACTGGCTGGTGCAAGGCAGTGACTGTCTTGGTTTGTTGTCACACGATGTTCTGTCTTCATTGAACTGTCGTACCCAGGAACGTACATCGGAGATATCTGTGGTACCGTCACCACATGCCTCACTCAGACTTGCTGGTACGAGGCCGTGACTGTCTTGGTTTGTTGTCACACGATGTTCTGTCTTCATTGAACTGTCGCACCCAGGAACGTACATTAGACACATCCATGGTACCGTCACCACATACCTCACTCAGACTGGCTGGTGCGAGGCCGTGACTTTCTTAGTTTCTTGTCACACGATGTTCTGCCTTCATTGAACTGTGGCATCCGGGAACGTACATTAGACACATCCATGGTACCATCACCACATACCTCACTCAGACTGGCTGGTACGAGGCCGTGACTGTCGTGGTTTGTTGTCACACGATGTTCTGCCTTCATTGAACTGTCGCACCCAGGAACGTACATTACACACATACATGGTACCATCACCACATGCCTCACTCAGACTGGCTGGTACGAGGCCGTGACTGTCTTGGTTTGTCGTCACACGATGTTCTGCCTTCATTGAACTGTCGTACCCAGGAACGTACATTAGACACATCCATGGCGCCATCACCACATACCTCACTCAGACTTGCTGGTATGAGGCCGTGACTGTCTTGGTTTGTTGTCACACGACGTTCAGCCCTCATTGAGCTGTCGCTCCCAGGAACGTACATTAGACCAATCCATGGTACCATCACCACATGCCTCACTCAGACTGGCTGGTACGAGGCCGTGACTGTCTTCGTTTGTTGTCACACGATGTTCTGCCTTCATTGAACTGTCGCACCCAGGAACGTACATTAGACACATCCATGGTACCATCACCACATGCCTCACTCATACTGGCTGGTGCGAGGCCGTGACTGTCTTGGTTTGTCACACGATGTTCTGCCTTCATTGAACTGTCGTACCCAGGAACGTACATTAGACACATCCATGGTACCATCACCACATGCCTCACTCAGACTGGCTGGTACGAGGCCGTGACTGTCTTGGTTTGTTGTCACATGATGTTCTGCCTTCATTGAACTGTCGTACCCAGGAACGTACATTAGACACATCCATTGTACCATCACCACATGCCTCAGTCAGACTGGTTGGTACGAGGCTGTGACTATCTTGGTTTGTTGTCACACGATGTTCAGCCTTCACTGAACTGTCGTACCCAGGAACGCACATCGGACATATCCGTGGTACCGTCACCACATGTCTCACTCAGACTGGCTGGTGCAAGGCAGTGACTGTCTTGGTTTGTTGTCACACGATGTTCTGTCTTCATTGAACTGTCGTACCCAGGAAAGTACATCGGACATATCTGTGGTACCGTCACCACATGCCTCACTCAGACTTGCTGGTACGAGGCCGTGACTGTCTTGGTTTGTTGTCACACGATGTTCTGTCTTCATTGAACTGTCGCACCCAGGAACGTACATTAGACACATCCATGGTACCGTCACCACATACCTCACTCAGACTGGCTGGTGCGAGACCGTGACTTTCTTAGTTTCTTGTCACACGATGTTCTGCCTTCATTGAACTGTGGCATCCGGGAACGTACATTAGACACATCCATGGTACCATCACCACATACCTCACTCAGACTGGCTGGTACGAGGCCGTGACTGTCTTGGTTTGTTGTCACACGATGTTCTGCCTTCATTGAACTGTCGCACCCAGGAACGTACATTACACACATACATGGTACCATCACCACATGCCTCACTCAGACTGGCTGGTGCGAGGCCGTGACTGTCTTGGTTTGTCGTCACACGATGTTCTGCCTTCATTGAACTGTCGCACCCAGGAACGTGCATTAGACACATCCATGGTACCATCACCACATACCTCACTCAGACTGGCTGGTACGAGATCGTGACTGTCTTGGTTTGTCGTCACACGGCGTTCTGCCTTCATTGAACTGTCGCAACCAGGAACGTAAATTAGACACATCCATGGTACCATCAACACGTGCCTCACTCAGACTGGCTGGTACGAGACCGTGACTGTCTTGGTTTGTCGTCACACGGCGTTCTGCCTTCATTGAACTGTCGCACCCAGGAACGTGCATTAGACACATCCATGGTACCATCAACACGTGCCTCACTCAGACTGGCTGGTACGAGACCGTGACTGTCTTGGTTTGTCGTCACACGGCGTTCTGCCTTCATTGAACTGTCGCAACCAGGAACGTAAATTAGACACATCCATGGTACCATCAACACGTGCCTCACTCAGACTGGCTGGTGCGAGGGCGTGACAGTCTTGGTTTGTTGTCACACGATGTTCTGCCTTCATTGAACTGTCGCACCCAGGAGCGTACATTAGATACATCTATGGTACCATCACCACATGTCTTACTCAACTGGCGATGAATTTCAATAGGTGTCACACCCACGAAAATAGGGTAAACGAATGATTACACTCTGTTCCTGCAGTGAAATCGTCGCCTTTTTAAGTATAAAAACAGTCATAACTCTCATCGTTTCCACTGGAGTTGTTGCACTGTACTGGGCTACCATCCCTGTCACGCATTTACAAAGAGTCCACAAATGTATCTTTTTTTTTAAAAAAAAAGTTTCTATCTGGTTCCAGTCATGAAAGAAATAGGAGGTGCTGGCGTGCCGAGGAGTTTCTAGCTGTTAAAATGTGGGGACCCTGCCCTCTGCTCTGTCGTGACGCTTTGGGACACTCGCCCTCCTCCGTAGCTTAGTCCAATCCAATCCATTTACATAAAGCATTCTTCAACAAATTCTGACACCAGATTTTCTTGTATTCGTGTTGATCGAGCTAAATATTGGTGGTCATTGTGTAGGGAATACATTCCAGATATACACCAGAAAAGAAAGGGAAGCAGAAAGATAAGAGCTGCAGACCATGATTTTTCTCTACACACCTTCATACAAACCATTCTTATAAATGTAGTTTCTACTGCATCATCGAGGAAAAAGGCCCAAATGACCTTGCTGTCGACGGGCCCTAAAACACCACACACACTCGAGGAAAAACAATTCACAGAATTAATTTGCTTAACTGACCACATTTTCGTTGCTGATAAAATGGATGTTAAAAAAAGAACAACTTCGTATTTCAGAAAGGATAAGAATTGTAAACTCCAAACAAAACAAGGAATATCTTGGAAATGATAAACCCTTAATTGTATTTTAATGAGATTTGCATTTTCTGCGAAAAAAGCTTTACCAGTTATAGAGTCATCCACAATCAAAGGACTCTTTCTAGAATAGTGCTTCTTTTAGAAAAATACTTTCAGAAGATGTTTTAATAAAAATTACTAGTCCCGCTTTTCAATAACAATTTCCGAGAAACGTTTCATATGGAGGGTAGTTTGTGAATAAAGCCATTCCTTTGAAAATATTGAAATAGCTTTCTTGGAACTTGCTTTCTTTTGAGTTCTGCATATCGATATGTCAAACAGCTATTGCAATGATTTTCATTCTGATATCCTGGGTGAAATGCATAGGTACGTAGCTTTTATACACGGGTGGCCATATACAGTACGTATACAGTATTGACGCCCTATACAGGGTGTTTCAAAACGGCACCGAACGAATATATAGAAGTACGAGGGCTGTTCAATAAAGAATGATCAAAATTTTTTTTGACAACGTACCTTTACTCATCCTCATAATTTTGATGGTCCTTCTCAAAATAGTCTCCCCTGAATGCAATGCACTTGTCCCAGCGTTTCTGTCAGTCTTCAAAGATAAGCTGGGAACCATTTTTAGATATCCTTCAAAATCGCCTCCGCAGCCTTCACCACTGCTTCTGTTGATGAATAATGCCTCCCACGAAGGGGTTTCATCAAGTTAGGGAATAGAAAAAAGTCACATGAGGCTAAATCCGGACTATAGGGAGGGTGAGGGATGCACTTCACGTTGATTTTTGCAAGATACTCAGCAACAACATTGGCAATACGCGGCCGCGCATTATCGTGGGGCAGCATCCACCTTGCTTCACGGAAATGTAGTATTTTGCGCCTGATATGGACTTGCAATGTTTTCAGGACATCCCTGTAGTATTTTCCAGTTACTGTTGTGTGTGCAGGTACAACATTCTGATAAACCATTACACGAATATCAAAGAATGGGATGACCATAACTTTCCCAGCAGAAGCAACCACTTTTACTTTTTTGGGGGTTAGTGATGAATGAGATTTCCACACTGAGCTTTGCTGTTTGCTCTCAGGATCAAAATGATGTAGCCAAGTTTCACCAGCAGTGATTACGTTTGAAAGAAACTCCGGATCTTCCTCTAACATCAACTTGAACTGCATGTTACCTCCGGTGCAGCGGTAGGCGATACTGAACATGTCTGACCTTACCTGGTTCTCACCGGCGGGAACCAGGAGTACCAACAATGAAGCTACTGCTTAACAATGAACCTGAATCAAAGAGGCAGTCAATGGAAAGGCATCACACAACGTCGCCGAAGAAAAAAATATTCAAAACTCTGCGGTCGGCAGGGAAAGTTATGGCGACAATATTTTGGGATGCAGAGGGTGTGTTTATGATTGATATTTTGGAGCTGGGATGCCCAATAATTCTGCCCAATACGTCAGAACTCTCAAAAAGCTGAAAGCACGTCTTCGCCGAGTTCGCTCAATAAAAGTTATGGCGGATGTTCTTCTTTTGCATGACAATGCAAGACCACACAACAGCCGTTACACCACTGCAGACATTGAGAATTTGGGATGGTAAGTCTTATCTCTGACCTGGCACCATCAGATTTCCATCTGTTCGGGCCACTAAAGGAAGCTCATCGTGGGATTCATTTTGAAGATGAGGAGGCTGTGAAATCGTCCGTGCGTCAATGGCTTAGGAAGCAAGACCGTGTGTTTTACCACACTGGAATACATGCCCTAGTTAAAAGATGGACCAAAAATTTGGAAAAGGACGGAGATTATATTGAATAGTGACAAATTAATCGTCAATGTTGTAGTTTTCAAGCTATGTAAATTGGATTCAATTTTCTTGGCAATTAAAAGAGAAAAATATAGGAGGCATTACTTTTTGACAGACCCTCGTAAGTCGCCATAAACGGCGTATCTCCGATATGGGAGACCCTAGTGGCTTACCGGGGAAATATACGAGTCAAATGGAGAATTTAATGTCATGGCGGCACGTTGGTCATGGTAGCTCAATGGGAAAGAGTGACTGCACGGAAACCAGGAGATCCGTGGTTCAAATCCCGGCCCTGGCACGGAACTTTTCATGTTGACTATCTATCAAAAATGTATTGTATGTTTATTAGGTCGGAAACTCTTCAGACCAGCCTCGTATTTCGAAATTAACACTCATTTGAACATACATTGGGCGTCTGCTGGTTTTCGGTAATGGAGGCTGGAGTATGAATGAAACGTTCGCCATAAATAAGATGTAAGCACGTTCGTTAATTTATAGACCCTCCGAAAATAAACACTAGTGGGTGGAGAAATGCATGTGATGGTCACAGGCTAAATTTGTCTTGCCTTCTCGTAAATGCTCGATGCAGCTGCTACTTGTGTTTTACGAAAAAAAATGTTGACGTTGGCAACATTGCCAGTAGGGGGGTGGTAACCTGGAAATGGAATCCTGTTAATTCCACAACTGCGGCAGTTTACACTCGACGGTCGTGTTTGCGTTTCGTGGCTCTCTCGATGAATCCGAAATGAATAGTTTGTGTGCACGCCACGGTAAATATTAGATATCTACTGAATTTTCTAAAATCCACAATTCCACTTCGATTCATACATTTTAGTACAGCCAAATGGATAATACATAAAGAAAACACCATACAAAATTAAATTTTTAAAAGTATCATTTTACCATTTTGAAATATCTCTAGACATGATTCAATTTAAAAAAAAGTAATGTATAATATATATATATACTACTAAACTGTGGGGATGAATTTTTTAAATATCCTATCGATTTGGAAGAGAATAAATATTAAATGTGACACTTAAAATGTTTCATTAAAAATATACCAGGTGAGTCAGCTGAGCCTATTAATTCTCATCTATGCAACCCGCAGCTTATTGTCTAGTGTGAAAACATTGACCGTTTTAGTACAAAAGTCGTTATTGCAGCTCTGCGCTCTTAATCGTTAATACACGCGCCCAGCATTGAATGAGAACCAAGAAGCTGCGAAAAGATTAAATTAACGACCATTTTACATAAAATAAGACTTGAAGCTTTCCTGGCGACGAATACGCCCACTTTCTTCTCGGGCAGCCAGCCAGGTGAAAATATGATTAGATATCAACATTTCGGGAGTGTGCATCTCTCCCATCATCAGGATATTTATAAAATGTTATAACCACAAAATGAAATACTGGATATAACACAACTATAAACAAAGACAAAACACTATGGAAATTCGCATTACTGAACAAAAGACTGTTTTCAGTAAATTAAATGCAAGGTCAGGAGATGGCGTGAGTATAGAAAATAGTGTCAAAGAAACATAACTACTTAACTTTATTATCAAGCTGTATTGATCTTTGCTTCTTAATTCGACGGATTTCCATTTTTAGGCCGGTTTCCAAGGGGATCTGAACTGAAATACAGCATCACGATTAAGCATGCTCCTCTCAGAGGAAATGACCAAAGCCTCCTTCATTCTCCGCTCCCAGTAACTGTTGCATATTGCCAAGATGTTCGTCTCCCGAAAATTGTCTCTATGGTCGTTATCAAAACAATGCTCTGCCAGCCCAGACTTCTCAGGTTGCATTAAACGAATGCTGCGTTCATGTTCGATTATTCTAGTAGCGATGGTCCTTCCGGTTTGTCCTATATACGGTGTCCCACATTCACAGGGAATGAAGTACACTCCCGGAACTTGGAAGTCCAGTTTGTCTTTCACCGGTCTCAACAGATGTTTAATCTTCGGAGGTGGCTTGTGGATGGTCCTGATGTTGTATTTGGCGAGAATTCTGCTGATTCTGCCGGATAGTTTGCCAGTAAACGGGATGCAGGCTGTAGCGGTAGGCTTATCTGACGCTTGCTGTATTACAGGTTTCCCTTTCCTAGCTTTGGTGAGCGATAGTACAGCAATAATACCTGTAATACAGCAGGCGTCAGATAAGAATACCGCTACAGCCTGCATCCTGTTTACCGGCAATCTATCCGGCAGGTATTATTGCTGTACTATCGCTCACCAAAGCTAGGAAAGGGAAACCTGTAATACAGCAAGCGTCAGATAAGCCTACCGCTACAGCCTGCATCCCGTTTACTGGCAAACTATCCGGCAGAATCAGCAGCCTCGATCAC
Source organism: Mantis religiosa (assembly GCA_030765055.1). Lineage (NCBI taxonomy): Eukaryota > Metazoa > Arthropoda > Insecta > Mantodea > Mantidae > Mantis > Mantis religiosa. The sequence continues at coordinate 359,023,339 of CM060948.1, forward strand.
GAAAGCTAGGAAAGGGAAACCAGTAATACAGCAAGCGTCAGATAAGCCTACCGCTACAGCCTGCATCCTGTTTACCGGCAATCTATCCGGCAGAATCAGCAGCCTCGATCACGAAAGCTAGGAAAGGGAAACCTGTAATACAGTAAGCGTCAGATAAGCCTACCGCTACAGCCTGCATCCTGTTTACCGGCAATCTATTCGGCAGAATTAGCAGCCTCGATCACGAAAGCTAGGAAAGGGAAACCTGTAATACAGCAAGCGTCAGATAAGCCTACCGCTACAGCCTGCATCCTGTTTACCGGCAATCTATCCGGCAGAATCAGCAGCCTCGATCACGAAAGCTAGGAAAGGGAAACCAGTAATACAGCAAGCGTCAGATAAGCCTACCGCTACAGGCTGCATCCGGTTTACCGGCAATCTATCCGGCAGAATCAGCAGCCTCGATCACGAAAGCTAGGAAAGGGAAACCTGTAATACAGAAAGCATCAGATAAGCCTACCGCTACAGCCTGCATCCTGTTTACCGGCAATCCATCCGGCAGAATCAGCAGCCTCGATCACCAAAGCTAGGAAAGGGAAACCTGTAATACAGCAAGCGTCAGATAAGCCTACCGCTACAGCCTGCATCTCGTTTACCGGCAATCTATCTGGCAGAATCAGCAGCCTCGATCACCAAAGCTAGGAAAGGGAAACCTGTAATATAGCAAGCGTCAGATAAGCCTATCGCTACAGCCTACATCCCGTTTACCGGCAATCTATCCGGCAGAATCAGCAGCCTCGATCACCAAAGCTAGGAAAGGGAAACCTGTAATACAGCAAGCGTCAGATAAGCCTATCGCTACAGCCTGCATCCTGTTTACCAGCAATCTATCCGGCAGAATCAGCAGCCTCGATCACCAAAGCTAGGAAAGGGAAACCTGTAATACAGCAAGCGTCAGATAAGCCTATCGCTACAGCCTGCATCCAGTTTACCAGCAATCTATCCGGCAACATCAGTAGAATTCTCGCCAAATACAACATCAGGACCATCCACAAGCCACCTCCGAAGATTAAACATCTGTTGACACCAGTGAAATATAAACTGGACTTCCAATTTCCGGGAGTGTACCGCATTCCCTGTGAATGTGGGACACCGTATATAGGACAAACCGGAATTAACTTCGCTACTAGAATAATCGAACATGAGTGGAGCATTCGTTTAATGCAACCTGAGAAGTCTGGGCTAGTAGAGCATTGTTTTCATAACGACCATAGAGCCAGCTTTCGGGAGAAGACCATCTTGGACAAATGCAACTGTTACTGGAAGCGGAGAATTAAGGAGGCTTTGGCAGTTTCCTCTAAAAGGAGCACGCTTACTCATCATGCTGGATTTCAGTTCAGCTCATCTTGGAAACCGTCCTTAAAATGGAAGTCCGTCGAATTAAGAAGCACAGATCTATACGGCTTGATAATCAAGTTAAGTAGTTGTGTTTCTTTGACACAATTTTCTATACACATGCCATCTCCTGACCTGGCATTTAATTTACTGAAAGCAGTCTTTGTTCAGTAAGGCGGATTTTGATAGTGTTTTGTCTTTGTTTATAGTTATGTTATATCCAGTATTTCATTTGTGGTTATAACATTTTATGAATATACTGATGATGGGAGAGATGCACACTCCCGAAACGTTGATATCTAATCATCTTTTCACGTGGCTGGCTGCCCGAGAAGAAAGTGAGCGTATATTAAGTGATTTGATTTTACTTCCTTTAAACATCCTTTATGTATAACCTTCTCCGCACGGTCGCAAGTCCGTCGTCATTCAGTTGTTTCAGAGTATTTTCATTTGGGAGCACACATAGCGTAAGGTATGAGATGTTTAGCTCGCAACTGGCCTCTTTGCACAAGAATGTGTGTCAGCATTACATTTTTTAAAAATAATTTTTAAGAATAATTTATAATGAATATTGTTTAAGTTTTCACTTCTGCCGTGTGGTCTTAAGCACACACAATTTTTTATTAACAGCATAGACATGCTTGACACGCAAAAAGTAATTACAGATTTGAATCCAGGAGGTGCGTTTCCATAAGAATCACGTGTGAAATCACCAGAGAAAAACAATTTCATTTTTTCTTGTAGAACATTGAAATTCAACGTCCACGAAGTCTGAAATCGAATAATTCCAGTGAAATTTCTAGATTGAGTCTGTGATACTACTATATTTTGTACATAACAAAATGAAAGCAACGAACTATTAAAGAGACAGTTTATGGAAGCTGTATCAAAACAGAGGAGGCGAAAGTGTTGTGATTCATTGTTGAAATGATGTGAAGCAGGGTCGTTGTATTATTAGATGTAAAACGAGTGGCCGAGGTATGTGTCGACGGAAGTTGGTTCACACCTTGCCACTTTCGCGGCAACAACTATATCAAAGGGGAAACTATTATTCTCCCACGGCACTTTCTTTTGTTTTCATCTCATTGTGACATCTTGGCGCCTGGGAGCGAGAACTGTTTGTGCGTGAGAGGCATCGACCACTTTCTCTATCTTGAGATAATAGTTAATGAGTACAGGAGTGCATCGACCAAACACTCTCTTATTGTGCACGTTAACAAATGTAATGATGGACCCATGTCAAGTGGATCAAGCTCTCCACAGTTGTGGCAGTCGAAGACCTTCTCTGAGCCACCTCAAATGAGCCGAGCTCTCTTCTGTTCCAACAGAGGTAAACGTTATCTGAGCCACCTCAAATGAGCCGAGTTCTCCCCTGTTCCGACAGAGGTAAGCCTTATCTGAGCCACCTCAAATGAGCCGAGTTCTACCCTGTTCCGACAGAGGGAAGCCTTATCTGAGCCACCTCAAATGAGCCGAGTTCTCCCCTGTTTCCACAGATTGAAGCCTCTCTGAGCCACCTCAAATGAGCCGAGTTCTCCCCTGTTTCCACAGATTGAAGCCTTCTCTGAGCCACCTCAAATGACCCGAGTTCTCCCCTGTTTCCACAGATTGAAGCCTTCTCTGAGCCACCTCAAATGAGCCGAGTTCTCCCCTGTTTCCACAGATTGAAGCCTTCTCTGAACCACCTCAAATGAGCCGAGTTCTCCCCTGTTTCCACAGATTGAAGCCTTCTCTGAGCCACCTCAAATGAGCCGAGCTATCCCCTGTTCCGGCAGAGGGAAGCCTTATCTGAACGACTTCAATTGGGTCGAGTTCTCCCCTATTCTGACAGGGGGAAGCCTTCTCTGAGCCAACTCAAATGAGCCGAGTTCTCCCCTATTCTGACAGAGGGAAGCCTTCTCTGATCCACCTCAAATGAGCCGAGTTCTCCCCAATTCTGACAGATAGAAGCCTTCTCTGAGCCAACTCAAATGAGCCGAGTTCTCCCCTGTTTCCACAGATTGAAGCCTTCTCTGAGCCAACTCAAATGAGCCGAGTTCTCCCCTGTTTCCACTGATTGAAGCCTTCTCTGAGCCAACTCAAATGAGCCGAGTTCTCCCCTGTTTCCACAGATTGAAGCCTTCTCTGAGCCAACTCAAATGAGCCGAGTTCTCCCCTGCTTCCACAGATTGAAGCCTTCTCTGAGCCAACTCAAATGAGCCGAGTTCTCCCCTATTCTGACAGAGGGAAGCCTTCTCTAAACCACTTCAATTGGGTCGCTTTCTCCGCTGTTTCGACAGAGGGAAGCCTTACCTGAGCCACCTGAAATGGGCCGATTACTCTCCTTTTCCAACAGAGGTAAACCTTATCTGAGCCACCTCAAATGAGCCGAGTACTCCCCTGTTCCGACAGAGAGAAGCCTTACCTGAGCCACCTCAAGTGGGCCGAGTTCTCCTCTGTTCCAACAGAGGTAAGCCTTATCTGAGCCACCTCAAATGAGCCGAGTTCTTCCCTGTTCCGACAGCGGTAAGCCTTCTCTAAGCCACCTCAAATGGACCGAGTTCTCCCCTGTTCCGACAGAGGTAAGCCTTCTCTAAACCACTTCAATTGGATGGAGTTCTCCCCTGTCCCGACAGAGGGAAGCCTTATCTCAGCCACCTCAAATGGACCGAGTCCTCCCCTGTTCCGACAGATGTAAGCCTTCTCTAAACCACCTCAAATGGGCCGAGTTCTTCCCTGTTCCGACAGAAGGAAGCCATCTCTGAGCCACCTCAAATGGGCCGAGTACTCCCCTGTTCCAACAGAGGTAAGCCTTCTCTGAACCACCTCAAGTACGCCGAGTACTCCCCTGTTCCAACAGAGGTAAGCCTTATCTGAGCCACCTCAAATTAGTCGAGTTCCCCCTGTTCCAACAGAGGTAAGCCTTCTCTGAGCCACCTCAAGCGAGCCGAGTACTCCCATGTTCCAACAGAGGTAAGCCTTCTCTGAGCAACCTCAAGTGAGCTGAGTTTTGCCCTGTTGCAACAGAGGTAAGCCTTCTCTGAACCACCTCAAATGAGTCGAGTACTCTTCTGTTCCAACAGAGGTAAGCCTTCTCTGAGCCACCTCAAGTACGCCGAGTACTCTCCCAGGAAACAGTCGCCATTACTTTCCCAGCCGAAGAAAAACAGCTTTTTTTGAGCCGGTTCCCCCTTTGCAGTTCAGTGTTTCGACTGTATTTTTGTTTCGGGCGTATAATGATGTATCCAAGTTTGATCTACAGTAATTAATCGGCGCCAAAACTCGGATTTATTGCTCCTAAACCGCGCCAAAAGAGCGTTGGAAATGTTCATTGGAACACGCTTTTGGTCTAAGGCGGGTCTAACGCGGCACCCAGCGCGCGGACAGCTTTCTCATGATGTAATATGTGACAAACACGTTCTTTTGACATGTTCATAGCCCCTACTATCTCTCTCACTTTAATTCTTCGGTCGTCTAGCACCATTTGGTGAACTTTGGCGATGTTTTCGTCGGTAGTTGCAGGTTTTGGACGTCCCGAACGTTCCTCGACTCCCAAGCTGTTCAGCTGCCCAAAATGTCACTGTGGTAAATGATGGTACAGAGCCCCCATATACAGAATCCAACTCATCTTTGATTTGCGTAGGCGTATTGCCTTTCAGAAACAAATATTTAATGACAGCTCGATACACGATTTTGTCCATTTTTATAAAAACACTCACATCAAGACACTCAAACGACTGTTACATAACAACTGAGCATCCAAAATGGGATGAACCAAAGAACAGTAAGAGACTCGCTGCACACTACACCACAGTACAAAACTGAAATAGAACAGCTAACACCTTGACAGTTCTACAACCATTAAGTGGAATATACGCTTTCAGTTGTTTCGAAATTAAAACATATGCTTTATGGTGCCGTAACCTTGGTCAGTTCAAACAAAAGAAAGAGGAAGGCGCTTTTACCATCTAGTTCTCTTTTTCTTTAGTTATCTATTTAAACGTATAGAGTTGCCTACATACAGGGATAGGTTTAAGCAGGAAGCTCTTCGCAATAATTTGATCATTTTTTAGATTTAGAGTTTTACTATGCATATTCCAAAATTTTACAATTTACAATTTTAGGCTACATTTATTTGTCTTGACCTTGTTGCTGCCTTGGCTTACATGCCACCCTGATCTTCTACTCTGCCAGATAGCTCTTAACCTCCATGCCTTCTTGTTACTTAATTAGCCTCATTCTTCCCCCTCTTCCTTTCTTATATTCTTTAAATTTCTTGCCTTTTTTCTTTTACTTTCTGCAAGAACTCACCAATACTTCTTACCCTCTTTTCCTCCCTGCCCGTTAACATTTTTATAGCTACTATCCTATTCTCTACTTTCTCCTATTTTTCTTCCCAAACCTTTTCCCTCCACATTGCAACCTCCTCGCATTCTGTTACATAGTGTTCTATGCTTTCTTTCCCCCCACAAAATTCACAAACTCCCTTTCGCCTACCTCTTATCCCTCATAGAAATATTATTTCTGTTCTCATCCAAGCTAGCCCTTCTCTCTCTTGCCTATTGCAGTAATCTACATATGCTTCTCGTCCCCAGCTTCTTTTTATTTGCTTGTAAAATTGTAATGATTTCATATTTTCTAGACTTCCCCATATTTCCTGTCTTTCTATATCTTCTATTCTGCATTTTACCAATTTACCCACATCGCTTGTATACCTTTCCTCTAATCTCCATCTATCTCCCATTCCTATATTTTCCATAATTCCTCCTATCTCTCTCCACTAACTATTTGAGTTCACTAATCTTTTTTGCTGTCTCATGCATAATATCATAATTTTCCCTTCGTCTTTGGCCGAGCACCTATACCATAATTTTATTATTCTTACCATTATTTTTCCATTTCTTCTTGCTTTTCCTAATTCTACTACAGCTACTTCCCTAGGTGGTAGCCTTGGTAAGTCTAGTAGCTCTTTAGAAAATCTTCTGTAGTTTTGGTCCACCGTTTTGTTTACCCCTGTGCTCCCCCCCCCCCCCCCCCGCCCAAGATCTTCACTGCATACAACATTTTGGATCCAACTAGTGCTTCATATATTCTTTCTAATGACTTGGTTGTTATTTCTAGTTTATATTTGCATATTCTTGTCCCATTCATTGCCGCACTTCCTTTTGCTTCAATTTTTCTCCTGTGTGCTTCCTACTTTCCATTGTTATTGAACCTCACTCCTAAGTATTCAAATTCATTGACCACTTCTACCCTTTTGCCATTTAGTACCCACTTTACATTTTTTTCTTAGTTTAACTCCATTCTTGAAGACCCTAAAGGTTCCATGGACAATATATTAGTGACATGGAACAGAAACCAGACTTTTCCGAGAATGTTAAGGAGCAAAATGAAGCTTGTCTTATTATATCTCTCTCTAAATACATACAATTACGACATCAGGGTGGGAACAAGTGAAAGCCTTGTACAATAGCAAGCCTAATGATTCCAGGTAGAATACCCTACAGAGGGTTGAGGAAAGAGACTGTCTTTTTCAAAAGGACCATATTGCAGGTAACTACACAAAATCTATGGATAGATTTTACCCCAAAACTAAGAAATATGTACATAATATGCTTAACACCCAAAATGTAGAAGCAGTCCGGCATGAAATGGGTAAATACAAGTACATATCATTAAGATATGACCTATCAGTAAAATATAAATTTGAATATATATAGGATGGCTGTTCAATATCATAATTTTTACGGTCATAATTTTTCGCACTAATATTCTGTTTAATGTGAATCAAACACGCCTTAGTAGTTTCATTGTTGGTACTCCTGGCTCCCGCCTGTGAGAACTAGGCAAGTTCAGACATGTTCAGTATCGCCTACCGCTGCCATGTAAGTAACATGCAGTTAAAGTTGATGTTAGAGGAAGATCTGGAGTCTCTTTCAAACGTAATCACTGCTGATGAAACTTGGCTACATCATTTTGATCCTGAGAGCAAACAGCAAAGCTGAGTGTCGAAATCTCCTTCATCACCAACCCCCAAAAAAGCAAAAGTGGTTGCTTCTGCTGGGAAAGTTATGGTCAGCTCATTGTTTGATATTCATGGAATGTTTTATCAGGATGTTGTACCTGCACACACATCAGTAACTGGACAATACTACAGGGATGTCCTGAAACCATTGCAAGTCCATATCAGGAGCAAAAGCAGGCTGGATGCTGCACCACGATAATGCGCGGCCACATATTGCCAATGTTGTTGCTGAATATCTTGCAAAAATCAACGAGAAGTGTATACCTCACCCTCCCTATAGTCCAGATTTAGCACATGTGACTTTTTTATATTCCCTAACTTGAAGAAACGCCTTCGTGGGAGGCATTATCCAACATCAGAAGCAGTGGTGAAGGCTGCGGAGGCGATATTGAAGCAACGTGCTAAGCGACATATATGACATACCTTTCTTGAATGTCTTCTGATGGATGATTTGTAGAACCGTTTAATAGAGGAGGGGCTGATAACCCAGTGCATAGGTGTTGTATGGGACAGAAAGCAATAATCTCTATATATGTCGATTCTAAAAACATCATACCCAGATAAGAAAGCTGCAGTAATAATTTTAGAGAGTTTACAAACCTTTATTCATTAGCATACATTCACGCACAACTTTAAACACGCCCCTGAGGGAACAATCTATCACATGCATCAGTTGACAATAACATTGGGTCACAAAATGACAGATCTACATAGTGGGAGCATTTGGATTTAAATATTCAGCCAACAATGTACAGCCATGTCAACAACTGCTAAGTATTATGTAGATAGTTTCGCTTCTGGCATAATTACGCCAGTTTTTAACTCGTACAGTAATTTGTAATGGAAAATGCAGTTTTTTTATGTGTTAAAACTACCAAAACGAGCTTAAAACACTGTATAAAGCTGTAGAGAGCGTGTAAATTTCGAGGTGGGTCTTAAGTCCGCGGTTATTTAATTCATACAGAAATCTTCCTTAGCAACGTAGCGTTGGCAGAGTGATATCATACAGGTTACTTCACTAGTATGCTCGTTTGACTTGGGTTCAAATCTTTCGTGATTAGCTCAGAAATTTTATTACTCTTTGTTTTATCTCTTGGGGCCGATAATTTGATATTATAATACAAATAACACTTTTATAATATTATAGGTGTTTACAAAATACAATAATAGTCATGTTTTTCGCTGGCAGATAGTTCTAAATGTGTAGTTCATAGTAGATATTTCATTATGTACTTGACCCATTCAACAGTTTCAAACATTTCACAAATGCAAAGTGAGACATAAGATATAAGCATGAAACAAAAGCTATTAGACCTATTGTCGTCGACATTATACTAAAATGAAAGCCAACTACGGAACATGGTTTACAACATATATACCGTACAGATTATAAGAGTCACAAAGTTAAACATCATCCCTAATAAAAGATAAAGATAGCCCGTGGTTACCTTTTAAAAATCAAGGGCCGCAACTACCTGAGGTTAGGATGAGCTCAGCCCAAATTATATGGTGAGCAAATCCCTATAGGTCCGTAGTTATTGGATTGCAATTCTTTTGTCTTTGGCTCACAAGTGAATCAATAGCAACAATAAACAAATTAGTAACTAAAATACAGGCAATAAAGATTGGGAGAAAGGAAAAAGAAAACAAAACTCTGTGACGTAGTTTCTAACCTAGCCTTCGTATCACCACATTCCAGCAAGCTAACCCACTCCGCCAGCCGCCACGTACTCTCTGGTGTCCTTTAGCAAACCATTCGTTTATCACCTTGTTAGTATTATATGCATGACAAACCGTTTATTTAAGCTTTTTGCAACTTCTTGTTCCTCATTCATGGCTGTAAGTATTAATGCTGGGTGACTAGAGTACCGAATAGAAAGACAGAGGTGTAATAACGACTTTTATGCTAAAAGGGTCAATGTTTTCACATTCGAATATTAACTGCGGGTTGCATAGATCGCAATAAGTAGGGACAGAAGACTCACCTGAAGACACCCATATAAACTTCAATGTCTACAGTCGTATCAAAGAAAGTGGCACCAACGATCCTCCGGTAGGTCTCCAAATTGATGGGCCCCTTCCGGACCGTAGTTGGGTGAGCTGTGGGCTGTGCTGGTCTGGAGCGAGTTTCCAACTGGTCAGTAGTATGGAACCTGCCCTCTACACCGTCATGGCTCCTTGGGACGGCCGCCCTCTGCCTACTCTCACTTCATCCTTCCCCTTGGGGATGCCCCACTTGGAGCATAGGTACAATGAACCAATACTGGTGGCAGAGTCGAATCCCCTACGTACGTAAAGCAATCCAATTCACAGTATTTCCCACCCAAAGCTTATTATATGCACATGTACATAAAAATTCAAGGATTTTGTTTAATATATATATATATATATATATATATATATATATATATAGCGACGGAGCCGAAGCATATTGACCTGATACATGAGGTCAGGGTTGAGGAGTCGGCCCAGCGCCTGGGATGAATGAATGATGGTGGCGGAAACCACAAGACTCGGAGGAAATCCACCCCAGCGCCATGTTGTCCACCACAAATCCCACTTTACGGTCACCTGAGATAGAAACCGGGCCGCCTAGGTGAGAGCCATGACGCGGCCACTAAAATATTTTTACGACGAATAATTCTATAGCTTGGATTTTCTAAGTATAGCCTGTAAGGGGCTGTTCACTCTAAATGACCTTTGTGTAATAGTAAATCGTAAGAAATATGACAAAACCTCAGTGCACAAAAAATGCACATCTCGTTAAGGCACGCATACATTTTAAACGCTACTTTTGATTAGACATTTCCGAGATAATCCATGTCAATGCCTTGAATTTTCCAATATATTGTCACCGAATTAACGGAAGGCAGGACCAACTGGCAGCTGGGTAAGGGACAGGAACCTTTTAGCCTACGCCTATCCATTTATCTTTTAGCGCTAACGAGGGGATGGTTGGAAAATCATCACCGGCCATCTCTTCCCCCTCCTCCTGCCGCCTGAAAGAACGCAAAATCTTCGGAATATATTTCCCTCTCCATGGTAAGGAATTCTCTAGAAACATTTAGCCACCTTTAAATAGAAGCACGATGCGACCGAGAGTTCAGTTGAGTTCTTGGCGAGCAGCTGTAGGAGCGCCGAGTTAGTGAACGGACTGGAAGACTGTGTACGTGTATCAGAGGAGTTGTACGTAATTGTGAGTGTGGAGTGGACCTGTGACAGACGAACTGGTGAATTGTAATTGTGTGCTCTACGTAATTCTGTGTAATCGGCAAGTGTTCCAACTGTAATTCGGTGGAAATAAAGAACATTTTGAGTTTGTGCAATTGGACTTTTAATTTCACGAACCCACAAAGTTACAATATATACAGTGCGATCCATGTAAATCTGAACCATTTCAATAGACCATAACCTTTGTACCAATAATAGAACACACGTGTAACTTTGGGAGATTATAATACACAATTGGGAGATTACATTACACAATTTACATCTCAGAGAAAATGTTGCAAGTGTTCTCCACCTGCTTCTATACATGTCTGCACTCGTCTCACCATATTCTCTCAAGTTTTATGGAGAGTATCTTCGCCAATGTTACTTATTTCGGTTTGAATGGATTCCTTGAGAACATCAATTGTCCGTGACCTAGTCTTGTATACTCTATTTTTAGATACATCCACAATAAAAATTCCGGTGAGTTTAAGTCAGAGGATCTGGGGGGACATAGATAGTTTGAGATAATTCGATTATCAAAGAAACTGGTTATAAGTTCCATGGTGTCATTAGATGTATGGAACGTTGCTCCATCTTGCTGGAAATAACCTCTCAATTCGATATCATCCAGCTTCTCCACAAATGTCTGGAAGATACCCATATAAACTTCAGTGTCTGTAGTCGTATCAAAGAAGATGGGACCAACGATCCATAGAAGCTAGTGGAGGACACTTCCAACATTTTATCTGAGATGTAAATAGTGTAATGTAATCTCCCAAGTGTCCCAAAGTTGCACGCGTGTCCTATTATTAGTTCAAATGAAGTGGTTCAGATTTATATGGATCGCACTATAGAAGCAGAAATGACGTATCGACGTATCGGGTATGGTGGAAAACATGATATACTTATCGAGAATCCAGCATCGAGATACTGGTATTGACCCATCCCTAATATTAATATTCTTAGAAGTTGGTAATACTTTTGAATGAATGTTGTGCAATTATATTAACTAGGAGTACCAATGAAACGGGCGGCACTTGAAGCAAACAAAAGGTTAATTCACCGCAGTTTAATAAGACACAGCAGCAGCAAGGTTAAGTAAGGGAGCTTGCAGTTCCCGCGAAAGCCGGGATTTCACCCAGATAGTCATTTGTCAACAACTCTTGATATCATCAGGCGACGTTTAGGAGATACCAACTTTCCAAATATGTGCTGCACATTGTCGTGAATACACATTCCTCAGCTTTAACTGATATTAACTCGCTTTTTAGGCGCGTTTCCTACTTGAAGTTATTTATAGATAACATTCCTAAGCACGATTGCACCAACAGATGTTAAGATTTAACACGAGTTTAGCAATAGTTATAGATTTATAGACACTAAAGTGTGTGAAATAGGCAGGCAAAAGGGCACTAAAAGTGTACAAATTTGGCACTTAAATAGAAACTAAAAATTTGCTAAGTAAACACTTAGAAATACATAATTTCAGTAAAATGGCTCTTAAAATGCACTATAACAAAACGACAATCATCGCAACATATACAACAAATTCGCTAAACACATACTATTTTGTGGTTCCCTAGACGAAATATTTCTACATTTATTCCAAACTTCATAAATGGCTCCACAGCAAGTTAAAATAACAGATATTGTCGTATAATTAAAATACATATAAATCCACTTCACTAAGTAAGAACCATAATGTGCAGAAAGGTGTTAGGTAATTAACTATGTCAAAAAACAAAAACATGGGTTTGGGGGACCTTAAGTGTGAACACTGAAATATCTGAAGCTTTTGTTAGATTTGTTTCAAACTTATACAATTTATTTTTGTGATCGATCAAGAATGGAATAATACCAAGTTTCAGCTTTCTAGTTACAATAGTTTCTGAGGAATTAACAGTTTATGTCTAAGTTACAGGCGATTTTCAAAATGTCCCACATATTGTAATTTTAAAAATTAATGCTTGCGGTATAAGTTTCTGCAGCCATTTTAACCTATTAATGACCTGTACCTATGTGAAATATTTGTCTTCGCCATATCAACGAAGGGAAAAAATAATCATACCTATATAAGAATTTTTATTTTCCTAAGCGCTTTCAGTAAGAAGTGAGCATTATAATCCTTTTGAATACAAATAACAAAAACACAACAAATGTAAATTGATACACTTAATATGCAGTTGCCCTTAGAGGCATGTTTAGAATTTCGTACAGATTAATAGAAAACTGCATCCTGTGGAACATTTTGAAGTTAGGAAAATGTAGAAAATATGGAATCTGAGAAATCTGAGGTTAAAATTACGTAATAACAGCTACGATACAGTTGTAGGTTTATTTAAATAGTCATGTGTCGTTTTCTGTAGTGCCGCTAGAAAACGAAAAAAAAAACTTTATATTATTGAAGTATGTCTATATTAATTTAAAGACAAAAAACTAAATTTTGTATAGTTGTAAGTTTTGGGGCAGATGTGTCTGCTTAATAAATACCTTTTTGTATACCCAATGTGCAGCAGTAAGAAATTTCTCTTCCCCCAAAACTTCACGTTGAAACCAACAAATGCAAAAGCTGTTGTCACAAATTACAAGCAGAAGAAATTGGCTAAAAAGGCAGTTTTAGGTACTAATAAGCAGAATAGGCACAAACATATGAAATAGACATCTATAGGCACTATAAAACTAAGAAATTAGGCTAATAATTGTAGGAAACGTGCTTATAACTTAAAAGCCTACGTTTCTGAATAAAGGAATAAAATAGACAAATAGGCAAATAGGACAAAAGCCGCACCCTTGTTATAACAAAAATTGCATTTCACCAACAAGTGTTAGCGTAACAGCGGTGTAAAATCTTTTGTTAAACTAACAAGCCGTATTCCTGTTGTTAAGTCCTTAACAATTGTAAATAGTCAAGATGGCGGGCGTGAACTCAGCTGTTGTTGTCGATTTCCTATATTTAAGACCGTCTAAATGGTATTCATAATAGAGTACGGCCTATGAGGAGAAATTATTTTGAGGAACTATCAGAAGAACATTTTCTACAGAGGTATTGACCGTCGAAACAAGTTGCTATGAAGGTTACTGCGGAAGTACAAGAGAGGTTAAAACATGCATAGAAAGGAATATGCCGATCTCGCCTTTGCTTCAAGTATTAATAACTTTGTGATTTTATAATTCACTGAATTATGTGGATAATACACTGTCCACCTCCCGTCTTGAAACGTTCAAGTGGCTCGTCACTTGTCCTTCTTCGCTCCTCGTTTTAGATTTACTTAATACTGAAGATGTTTCGTGCTTAGTAGTGACACATGCATTCGTTTCCAATATTTTCCCCATGACATCTTTCTCTTTTACATTCACCGCATCCGTCCTCTTATTTTCCACGATATCCTTATAATTCGTCAATAATTTAATTATCAATGCTTTCTCCATAGCTGAGAAATTTGTCTCACGGCTTTTGTTTACGATTTTGTTTCCCTGTCATTTTTTCAGCTGTGTGCAGTCCAAATTGAAAACAAAATCGCATCGCAGTACGTTCAGAAAATAATTCGACTCGTACATAGCCTTCTATAGGTGTAATATTTTCAAGTCTCTTGGCGCTAACACGTGTTTCAGAAAACTGGTTGGTGTAATGCAAGAAAGTTAAGTTTTGTTAGCGCTTTGACAATTGTTATGTTACATTTGCTAACGTCGGTTTTAACATCTGTTGGAGAAATTGGGCACTAATGTGGTAAAACGCAGAGCCAATTTAATGGCAGTGTATGGTTTTTAACAATTATTTCCCAAGTTTTCCAAATAAATTTTAGCAGTGCTGAATGGGTATTTGTAAGAGCGGTTTCGGGGTATACCTAAACTTCAACCCAATCCGAAATTTCTACCTTATGAATGGAACAAATATTGCATTCCACCCAATAAAGCGATAGAGAAGTTTCAGCGCAACCACGTTTTGAAGTCCATTAAACGTCAGCATTTGTTTGCATGCTTGTCTGTTGTGAAAATACAATATGTTGGATAAATACCTACTAAACTTGGTGTTCTAGTTCCGTTTATGCCACGTGATTTTCATTAACTTCTGTTTACCATATTATGTTTTAACCTATTTGCATCAGTAATGAACTATAGATGTCGATCTTTTAAATTTAATTTTGCGTGCCGTATAAGGCATTAGAGATGGACATATGTAACAGAAATGGTAAATGTGTTTTTAAAACCCGCATTAAAATGCCATTTCTTGTTTCTGTCGAGTTGTATGAAAGAGTCTAGCCAGGGTATAGCGACCCCCTTTTTAATAATTTGACTGCTTCCCTCGTGTACTGGTAATAAAATAATTTCTGCAAATGTGTATCTGGAACATAAAGGAAATGGGGAAGATACTTTATAAGAATATATTGAAGAGTGCGGAAACAAGGTAATACAGGATGTTACAAAAAGGTACGTCCAAACTTTCAGGAAACATTCCTCACACACAAAGAAAGAAAATATGTTATGTGGACATGTGACCGGAAACGCTAAATTTCCATGTTAGAGCTCATTTTAGAATTTCTCTTTAAATGTAAATTTAAATCATTCGTGCTGACAATTGTCAAAATACTCCATTTTGGTTCATGCACGATGGAGCTCCTGCACATTTCATTCGAAGTGTTCATATGCTTCTCAACAACAGATTCGGTGACCAATGGATTGGTAGAGGCGGGCCAATTCCATGGCTTCCACGCTCTCCTGACCTCAACCCTCTTGACTTTCATCTATGGGGGCATTTGAAAGCTCTTGTCCAAGCAACCCAGGTACCAAATGTAGAGACTTCTTGCTCGTATTATGGAGGGCTGTGATACAATACGCCATTCTCCAGGGCTGCATCAGCGCATCAGGGATTCCAGGCGACGGAGGATGGATGCATGTATCCTTGCTAACGGAGGACATTTTGAACATTTCCTGTAACAAAGTGTTTGAAGTCACTCTGGTACGTTCTGTTGCTGTGTGTTTCCATTCCATAATTAATGTGATTTGAAGAGAAGTAATAAAACGAGCTCTAACATGGAAACTAAGCGTTTATGGTCACATGTCCGCATAACACATTTTCTTTCTATGTGTGTGAGGAATGTTTACTGAAAGTTTGGCCGTACCTTTTTGTAACATCCTGTATACAGTGAGATCCATATAAACCTGAACCATATGAATAGGCCATAAATTTTGAACCAATAATAGCACACACGTGCAATTTTGGGAGAATATAATACACAATTTGGAGATTACATTACACTATTTACATCTCAGAGAAAATGTTGGGAGTGTCCTCCACCAGCATCTATAAATGTTTGCACTCGTCTCACGAGTCAGTTGGAGAATTTGTCATATCGGCATGTTGGTCATAGTAGCTCAGTGGTTTAGAGAAACCGCATGGAGAGCGGGAGATCCGTGGTTGAATCTCCGGCTATGACATTGAATTTTTCATTCTGGCTCTACTCATCCAAACCTTAGGTGTTAGTAGGAATAGTTTGTTTTAGAGGGGGTAAAGAAAATAACGTGAATGCAATTAATCTCAATTCTTGAATTTATTTTTTACTGTAGATTCTGTTTAATTTGTATACATATACAAGATATTAAATGTACAGCAGGTTGTAACACACAATTATTGAAATTGGAACGTTTGGGTCGAGTCGGGGGTCGCGACACGCACTAAACAAATGTGAATCGTAAATCTCGGTGGAAGGGAGATGCATTAACCTTCACCCAGTGATGAACCTTCTTGTTAATTTCTGTGTTTGTGCCGCCGCAATCCGGTTAGGCAAACCATAAAAATGTGAGGGTGTCCACGTGCATCGCGCACGTCAACAATGTGGGGCTTCCCAATCCGCTTACAAGTGTGCTGCTGCTGGTACGTGATTTCATTGTTATAGACGAGCCCAAACGATGCCCCCTACACCATCAATGTTAGGAAGACCTTCGTCTGAAAGGGCTTAATTTTATAAACAATTCAACTGCCTTTTAAGAACAAGGACTACAAATACATTCCTCAATGTGCAAATGGATGGGAAAGGAATCACTGAGCCATGTATATACAACTCAATTGAGATAGAAGTTATCAGAAGGTAGTCCTCGAGTTTAAGCAACACTTAACAGCGTTTATTTTTGTGACCAACACGACAGAAGTACTCTGTGTCACCTAAACGTTCGGTAAATGCTAACGTACATTCAGTCTTTGTTTTACACAAATACAAAACGTCTCTGCAATATTTCTGTAGCATGTACCGTTTGTGTTTGTGACAAGTATGTCTCTAACACGGAGCTACACAAGTAAACTGCTTCGACAGCTCAACGATACCACACTTACTGACCCGTGAAATGCTTTCCACGGCCTGCTGATTCCTTACCGCGGAGGTTGGAACGTTTCATTCATTAATATTCTATTTAATTTCATAAAAAACTACAATAAATTAAGGTGTGCTACATAAGTCGAGGAATACAGTTTCAAATACAATGTTAAGATTACAATTAAAATACCCGTAAATATTAGTTATGTCCCAAACCTTTTTTCTGCACATTGCCACCTCCCATCTTCCTTCCCTATATTCTTTACATTTTTTGCCCATTTTTCTTTTACTTTCTTTAACAACTCACCAGTACTTCTTACCTTCTTTTCCTCCCTGCCCTTTAACATTTTTATAGCGACTATCTTCTTCTCTACTTTCTCCCATTTTTCTTCCCAAAGATTTTTTCTCCACATTACAACCTCCTCGCATTTTGTTACATAGTGTTCTATGCTTTCTTTTCCCCCACACAATTCACAAATTCCCCTTTCCCTACCTCTTATCCCTCTTAGAAATATTATTCCCGTTCTCATCCATGCTAACCCTTCTCTCTCTCTTGCCTATTGCAGTCTTCTACATATGCTTCTCGTCCCCAATTTCTTATTTGCTTGTAAAATTGTAATTATTTAATATTTTCTAGACTTCCCCATATTTCCTGTCTTTCTATATATTCTATTCTGCATTTTATCAATTTACCCACATCGCATGTATTCCTTTCCTCTAATCTCCATATATCTCCCATTCCTATTTTTTCCATAATTCCTCCTATCTCTGCCCACCAATTATTTGTCCTCTCTAATCTTTTTTGCTGTCTCATGCATAATTTCATAATTTTCCCTTCGTGTTTGGCCAAGCATCTATACCAAATTGTATTATTCTTTCCATTATTATTCCATTTCTTCTTATCTTTCCAAATTCCATTAAAGCTACTTCCCTAGGTGCTGATTTTAGTAAGCCTAGTAGCTCTGTGCCCCCCCCCCAGATCTCCACTGCATACAATATTTTGGATTCAACTAGTACTTCATACATTCTTTCTAACCACTTGTTTGTCATTTCTAGTTTATATTTGCATATTCTTAATACATTCATTGCCGCCCTTCCTTTTGCTTCAATTTTTCTCCTGTGTGTTCCCCACTTTCCATTGTTATTCAACTTTACACCTAAGTATTCAAATTCATTGACCACTTCTACCCTTTTGCCATTTAGTGCCCACTTTTCATCTTTTTTTAGTATAACTCCATTCTTGAAGACCCTAGCTTTCGACTCATTTTATGTTCTCCCTATGTCGTCCACTGTTTGGACTTTTTGTTTCGGGGGTATAATGGTGTATCCAAATTTGATCTACAGTAATTAATCGGCGCCAAAACTCGGATTTAATGCACCTAAACTGCGTCAACAGTGTTGGAAATGTTCATTCGTACACGTTTTTTGGTCTAACGTGAGGAAACGCGGCACCCAACGCGCGGACAGCTTTCTCATGTCTAAATGTTGATTTGAGATTTGAGAAGCACATCCATAGCCTCTGCTATCTCTCTCACTGTAATTCGGCGGTCCTATAGCACCATTTTGTGAACTTTGGCGATGTCTTCGTCGGTAGTTGCGGTTTTGGACGTCCCGAACGTTCATCCTCTCCCAAGCTCTTACGGCCACGTTTAAATTTCGTTGCCCAAAATGTCACTGTGGTAAATGATGTTGCAGAGCCCCCATACACAGAATCTAACTCATCTTTGATTTGCGTAGCCGTTTTGCCTTTCAAAAACTAATATTTAATGACAGTTGGAAGCTCGAGTTTGTCTATTTTCATAAAAACACTCACATCAACTCACTTAAACGACTGTTACATAACAACTGAGCGTCGAAAATGGCTGAAATTTTGGTGAGTCAAGAGATGAACAACGAAATTGACTGGTTTTTATTTACGAGTGCTGCCATCTTCATGTTGAGGTCGGAAGCTTTTCAGACCCCTCTCGTAAATGAAATAAAAACTAAATTTACAGTGGATATATCAAGTGCCATAGCAATAAGGATTTAGCAGGTCGTACGAGGAGGAAGGCACGTCAACCTAACAGAAAGTAGCAATTTTGATGATTGCTTATACGTTTTTTTTTTCAATTATTGTAAAAGGCAATTGGCTAACCACGAACTGTAAGTTACTTATCACATCTTGACCGGATAAGTATTTATAACCATTTATAGTGCGCAATGTAATATTTGATGCGTTAAGAAAGCAAAAGGAAGAACTTTGTGAAGCAATGGGGGCCGCTGTATGCAGTTGCTCATTAAAGAGCAGAGTAAATTATCTGCAACTGACACAATAAAGAATTGTCATTGCATTGGGATCGATTGTTCGGCAGGTTAGGTTCATGCACCGCTTCTAGCAAATTACAGTCTGGGGCTTCCACGTCACGCAATGCGGCACCTGGCCTGCACCTTCCTCAAATACTGTCGTTCATTGTTAAAATCTGCTTTGTTTCACTTTCTCTACCCATTCTTTAGGAAATTATCCTGACAAGTATCACTCCAGGATCAATGCTCCTTATTGAATAAGGATACTAGAGTGTAAAGTGCAGAAAATGATTTCTATCTGAGAAATAGTTTAAACTTAGAAGAAAATATGACAATGTAGATTATTGTGTAAAGACAATAAGAAATGAGATTAACTTTTAAATCGAGAACATAGACAGCTACCTCGTATAGCAGTGTGATCCATATAAACCTGAACCAATAATAGGACACACGTGCAACTTTGGGAGAATATAATCCACAATTGGGAGATTACATTACACTATTTACATCTTAGAGAAAATGTTGGAAGTGTCCTCCACCAGCATCTATACATGTTTGTACTCGTCTCATCATATTATCTCAAGTTTCACAGAGAGTATTCTCGCCAGTGTTACTTATTTCGGTTCGAATGGATTCCTTGAGAACATCAATTGTCCATGGCCTATTCTTGTACGCTATATTTTTTGGATACGCCCACAAGAAAAAATCCGGTGAGGTTAGGTCAGGGTATTTGGGAGGCCACAGACCTTTTGAGATTATTCGATTATCAAATGTGTGTGTGTAGTGTTTAACGCCCTCTTTTACTACATACGGCACCGCAGGCGGTGACACTGATGATACACGAGATGAAGATGGAGCACCGGTGGAATGAGATGACGGGGGAAACCGGAGATCCCGGAGAAAACCCGCCCCAGCGCCGTGTTGTCCACCACAAATCGATTATCAAAGAAACTGGTTAGAAGTTCCATGGTGTCATTAGATGTATGGCACGTTGCTCCATTTTGCTGCAAATAACCTTCTCTCAATTCGATATTGTGACTTTCTGGGTTCGTGAAATTAAAATTCCATTTGCACAAACTCAAAATGTTCTTTATTTCCACCGAATTACAGTAGGAACACTTGCCGATTACACAGAATTACGTAGCACACACAATTACAATTCGTCAGTTCGTCTGTCGCAGGTCCACTCCACACGCACAATTACGTACAACTCTTCTGATGCGCGTACGCAGTCTTCCAGTCCGTTCACTCACTCGGCGCTCCTCACGGCTGCTCGCCAAGAACTCTGACTCGTCCACTGCAGGACTTATATAGGAAGATCGCCGTTTCTGGAAGTCTCGCGGTTCAGTGAATCTTCCCGACTGTTCCAGACGTCAGGGAGGGGGAAAGAGATGGCTAGTGATATTTTTCCAATTATCCCCCTCGTTAGCGCTACAAGAGAAATGGGTAGGCGTGGTCTGGATGCTTCCTGTCGCCTACCCGGCCGCTAGCTGGTCGGGCCTTCCGATAATTAGGTAACAATACATAAGATAGAAACTTCTAGGTTTTTATAAAATACATGTGAACCCTTTGTGAATGTGTGACAGAGATGGTAGCACTGTAGAGGGCATAGAACTCTGGTGGCAGCGACGAGAGTTAGGACTGTTTTGGCGACGCTTTCATTGAAAGAACCACGTGCAATCGTTCGTGTTCTCCATTTCCGTGGTGTGACACTTATTGAAATTCATCGCCAGTTGAGTGAGGCATGTGGTGATGTTACCATGGATGTGTCTAATGCACGTTCCTGGGTGCGACAGTTCAATGAAGGCAGAACACCGTGTGAACCAAACCAAGACAGTCACGGCCTCGTACCAGCCAGTCTGAGTGAAGCATGTGGTGACGGTACCATGGATGTGTCCAATACACGTTCCTGGGTACGACAGTAATGACGTAATGTCACAGTAATGACTTAATTGATGGAAATTAATCATTTCTCCACACTAGCCGTATATAGGCTAAGGTGTTTGAAGGATAGAGTCAATATGAAGAATTCAATGACATGGCCGGGATTTGAACCACGGATTTCCTAGTTTCTCTCCAGTCGCTCTAACACATTGAGCTACGTGCCGTACTGACATTAAATTCTCCATTTGACTCATGTATTTCCACGGTAAACCACTAGGGGCT